>OY856415.1:131338579-131583579 GCA_963693085.1 Alisma plantago-aquatica
ACTAGAGTTATATATCTTGTCCACTTGATAAATGAGACTAAGAAAAATGTATGGCCACACTCATATGAGTCAGTATATGATATTGAGCTCATATGCATCTCTACAACAAGGAACATAGATTGAATGATTAAGAAGATGAATCTACCATGCCTCGAGTACATTTTGGATATTTGTGACAAAGAATTTATATAGTCACGGTAACACTAATCATGCATTGTAGGTCAAAGTTGTTCTCCAACTTTTCACTTACATGGGTAGCGATGATGTGTTTTTAGATATTGTTAGTTGCTTGTGATGTCATAAGTTAGTTATGGACATTCATTGCCAATGTGACTTGGAATCTATAGGGTCACACATATAGGATGCACATGGAATAAGATTTTACTCATGAATGATGTTTAACTTTATTACTAAAGTATTTTTGGTGTTCAATTTAAACTAAAAATTTGAGTGATTGGACTATGAACTGACCACTTCAAGTGTTGGACCGATCGATTCAAGTTTCAGGTCAATTTGAACTATGTTGGCTGAACATTGCCTGAACTGGGACATGAACCAATAGGTTCACTTAGTGAATAGACCAACTCAAGGTCTGAAACAACTGATTTAACTTATGAATCGCCTAGTTCAATGATCAATAAGATTAGATCAAGGATTGATGCTATTGTCATGTTGTGCATTAATTGTCACACTAAAGCTAATGTATTTGTGAATAGGAAACATTGTGAAACAATCGTTTCAAGTGTTGAGTTAACCGACTCACAAGTGAATCGAAAAGTTCAGTTGTGAACCAATCAGTTCATGGTTCCAACAGATGAAAATTTATGAAATTTCATCCCACGACTCCCATTTGGATCAGGACACTTTGTCCTTGACCCTCCTATATAAAAGGGGGTTGATAAGCCTTTCTATCATCTCAAAGGAAGAAATTCTAGAGATTCTCTCAAAGACATCTCAGATATTTAACAATAAGATTTGGTAGCATTGTCTTCTCTTGTTATGGCAATAAGAGCGCATGAACAGTGTTGCATGCAAAGGCAAGTTACCCAAGGGAGAGAAAGTTGGTGCTAACACATTGACAATTTAAAGGGACAATCTTTCCTATTGGCCTTGTAGCAAAATGAGAAGTTGTTTGTGGTCCATGTGGACTACATAGAGGCATGGAGGTCGTTTCCACTGTACCAGGAGGACAATAATCACCACTGTCCATGGTGCTACGCTAGGAGGATGTCAACGATAATTGTTTGTATTTTGTTTGCAAAAGAAGCACGCTACTGAAAGGATAGTTATTGGACTTGCTCCAGGACCAGGTATATGCCTTGAAACCTTCCTTACCAATCCATAGTTGTTGAGCATTCTATTAGATAAGGGGACTATGGAAAGAATTTGAATTCCGCCACCACCTCTGTCGTCATATTTCCCTACATAAGGATCATGTCGTATTTCTAGTCAATGATGTTTCTCTAAGCATTCATATAGCTTGACCAATATTATAGTAACCATGCTATATTTTCATCAAATTGTTGTCAGGACACTAGAGACAACAAAAATCGATTGACCAATAGTCTCTCCAAAGAACAGTTCTACCATGATGATTATGATATATGCTAAAAAATAAGACATATACGGAGATCCAACATCACATCGCACTTTTCTTTTGAAGAAGTTCCACAGGGAGGCCATCTTAATATGTGGCCATATGTGTCAACCATTGAGCGGTTTGGGACTTATTCAGCCAAAATACTACTAATATCTACAATTGAACTCAAATTCATTGATGCTACAGGGTTACTCTCGTGTAAGCAAATCTAGCTAATATTGGCTACATCTTCTAAAGTGGGAATCAAAATTACATCCCCAAAGCAAAAGGAGTGAGTGAGATTGTCCCAGAATAAGATAGCCACCAATAAGAACTCCCTAGCAATAGGGATATAGGCCTTATAATGAAGATGATGCCAAATCTAGCTATCTCCAATTCCTCCATCTCAGTGAAATTCATAATCCAACAATGAATGAGAGACAAATTTAGGGGAGGACACCTCAATAGTAGAGTCTCATTTATCACTCAATCTCCCATGACACGAAATATACAAAGCCACAACATGCAGAATAGACAAATCTATACTACTATACTTATAGATTTCAGCATGACATACTTAGTTCTAAGAGACGCGGGAATTGGTTGTCCTTTTCCATAATGAAATGACACAATTCACCACAAATTACAACATCAACAGTTAATACAAACACGTATCTCAGGGATACATGCCTATGTGTCCTTCTCCCTCATAGATTGAAGTGATAATCTATCAAGTCTAGCACGCAGATTGAGGCAATCTGCCAATTGACCCAGATGTTATGAAACTCAACTTCCTGAATCTGATTCTAGATTGAAGATCACCTCACAATACAAGTTGACTCAAACTCAAATTTTTATTTAAATCCAAAATTTAGAAAGTCTTACAAAAATTGGAATAGCAATCATACATGCTTTTTGTTATAGGTAATAGATTCACAACTCGAAGATAAACTAGCACAACATGTCAAATATTTCTACTACCTCTTTATCTTATTATTCATCCACCTTGATATATGATTGGCTAAAGGCTGATAATCAGAAGAAGAAGACCCCGACGAATGGTGTTCCCTAGTCACATTTGAACAAATGGCATCGGTAGATAACATGTGACCACCTATTAATAAGTTGTGGGAATTATAATTTTAGAAAATTCGTCTTAATGAATAAAAGCTATCACAAAATTTGGTGAATCTTTTTAGAATTCGTGTATTACTACTATGTTGGCATTTTGCCTATCAACCAACAGTTACTACTTTTCCGTAATACAAATTTATATTAATCATTCATGTGGCATTAGTGAAACAATATTCTATTGATATCTTTTCCCCATGAGTTGGTCTTATTCATATCTTTTCAGCACTTTAAAATATCTCTTTTTATCTTATTCATTGGTGTAAGCTATATGTTACATTATTGGAGATGCTCCAGGTCACATCTGTTTTTCTTTATTTATAAAGGAGAGAAGAAATAAATCCTACTATCATTTTCAACAATTTTTCTTGAATTATGCTAATTTAATAGATTGTATGTTGCTAATTTGGTGATATCTATTGGCTTATACAACCCAATCAGAACCAAATAAGTGTTCCTACAACTAGAGGAACCTACTTTGACAGTCACTGATGATGAGTTTGTAGTCTAGACTAGGTGTTCCATGGGGTAATCACCCATTCCCATGGTCCCCTAAAGAGTTGACTATGTCCATATCCTTTTGGGATGCTCGAATAAAAAAATTTCCACCCACCACACTCATACCTACATTGTCCTCTTGGAAGTATGCAGTCTATTCAAAGTCTCTTAGAAAATGATGAGATCATCCAATGCCAAATAAGAACTTAGCCTAAGAAAGTCATCAACTTTTCACCACTAGTAGAGAAGGAAAATCCTCAAGAGAAGAAGTTTCCTAAGGTTTAGGTGACAATGAAGTTGGTATCCTTATTCCTCCTACTCTTTGATAGAGTCATAATCAACCACCTACAAGAAAAAGCATTTCTAAATATTACAATAAAATTAAGATAAAATAGCAATATAAAACACTCACCAAAGAATCATATCGCAGACAAGCATAGGACTCTTTGGAAAATAGCATCATCTGACCATGCATGTAGTAACACACAATGTACTCGTTATACACCACCTCACCCAAGTAGACTCCTAAGTGGCCTGAAGGGACCCAAGACTAAGAGAGACCAGTACATGAAGAGGGTTGATGAGGATATGCCAACTATCGGCCAACTAACGAGTAGCATACTTTCCCAAGTACAAGACACTTCCAGAGGGAGGTTTGAGATGAATCTGACAAGCATCTAGAGACAAGGCTTCAAAATATGCTAGACGAGATGTAGTCACCTCACCTTTATGAAAGCTGGAGAGGATCATGAATTAGACCTAGGAAATAATAGAAAAATCTAAATTTAGCTAAAGTACATAGATGTGAGATCATACATCATTAATGTACTATGCATTCCTTGACAGAAGTCATCATGTCAAGTTCACCCCTTCATTGTTTTTACGACACACTATTAGTGCACCTTGCCTAGTGGTGACAAGTGGGGAGGGAAGCATGCTAAAAAAACCTTAGGACTAGTCAAAGTGACATGCCTATTGAGATGGAAGTCATCATAGATCTAAAGCTACCAAAGAAATATTAGGGTAATCACTCACTTCCAACATTTCCAGATGTAACACCAAATCAGGTACAAACACTACAATCAGGCCGACTAAGCCGCTACAACTCTTGGTATCCCTAACCATTCTCTTTTGAAGAGAAATATCCCATGAGACACATTCTTCACCTCATCAACATGTGGACATACATGCCTCCAACCCAATCAAAAGAAGGAACTGTGTCCAGATTGAGAAGGGTGGAGAACCGTCCGATCACTCATCTATTTCAAGCATTGTTACCAAAAATACAGCCACTGATCATCACAAAAGAGAAATATCCTGACCCATAGGACATCAAACAAAGGATCATTGGCACCTCATCTCTTCTTCTTACAAAAAAGGTCACACGCAGCTAGGAGAACTTGACTTCATATCTAGAAGCCATTTCAATGTCATTGGGGTTTAATCCTAGTATCCCAGCAGGGCAATATCACCCCTAGATTATCTATCTGACAAACCCCAAATGAAATCTCACCAAATCCCAACCCTTTGCTCCTAGCAAACTCATCGAGGGTGATTTCCAATTTTCCAAAGGAAAAATGAGAAGTAATAGTCTCTAGGAAAAAGTTCACAATCAAGGGGATAAGATAATTTCTATCAATAATGCCACATCAACAAAGTCTTGCAAAGCTAGTACCCTCAAGCAAATCTAACTCCTCGACTACTATCCTAGCATAAAACATGAAAACTTTTTCTAGTGGGTCCTCATATATACATTTGAAAATCCATGATCCCAAAAGACTGAGAAAAGGACAAAGTCAAAAAACCATCACCATGAAGAAAATCTCAATTTAGGGTTGTCAAACAAAGGGAAATAATAGGAGCAAAAGGTCTCCAAGTTATACCTCCTCCCCTGCTCAATGACCTAAATGGTGGAAGTTCATCCATAACATGTTGGGAAGAGTCATGAATCTCTCAGCTAGGAGAAGCTCTCCCATTTTCCTACTCAAACCACCATGACACCTACCTATAGAAAACCAAGTTCAAAAACTTCATATTCAAATTTGAGATTGCCAAAAAAGATCGCATAGTATACCGTGGGTACACCTCCATATTGATATTATCACCATCATGTTTCTCATCCACAACTAGGTCCTCCTAAGGAATGCAACCTCTACGCTCCCAGTATGAGCCATCATTTCCAAATTTACAACCACATGGACTTCAGCTTCACCCAACAACTCAAATCAGCTCAACCTAATAGCAGATGACCACAAAATGCAAAAATGGCTAAATCACAAATCAGAATGCACATTCAAACATCTTCAACCGCCATACGGTGAAGAATGATAGGAAAAATAAATTTTGTAATTTGTCATCGACGACCAAAATGACCAGACTAAACCTCAATAATGAAGGTTATACCTCTCCACAGATGAATGGAAAGCACCTCCAAAATTAGCAATTCGAAGCTATGTTGTCTCTGAAGCCACCACACACCGTGCTAAAGGGACCTACACATGGTAAGTTGCAAATCAGAGGATGCTAGCATGGCTGATAGGTGTGATGATTCATCAACTTTTCTCTCCTTGCATCACCACTAATGTTGTTTACTCGAGTTGATCTCCTTGCTAAACTCCGCTAGATAAAAATGGGTGAAATGAGAAAGGTGTTCGACCTCCTTTCATTTTTTATTCCTATAAAGAAATAAAGTTTTTGCAAAAATGACAAACAAGTCCTCAAAATTTTCAATGGGATTCCGAGAATCCTTCTAAAAGTCATAAAAAATCACAAAAATCATAACATACAAATAAAATACCAAAACATCTATAAAAATATGAGGATTTCAGATCTTTTTTTAAAAATTAAAATTTTCCCTATTTTCCAAGAAATATTTCTTTGGCTATTTTGAGAGTAAGACACAGACACGCTTACGGTCCTAGATCATGAGCTAAAACTGAAATAAACCTTACACCTATGTTTCCAAGTATTTTTGGGTCCCAAATAATGGGAAAAAAACAAGACTCTCACTTGTATTTCCATGTCTTAATGATTATGACGTAACATTGAACCATTCTAAAACTCACTTCCATCTGTTAGGATCCTTGATAATAACCTTAAACTAGGCTAATTCTAATTAACAAAATCCATCCTAAATCATGAAACTAAACTACAACCCAAGCCTCAAATTTTACATACACTCAGATCAAGTGAGAATTAGAAGTTGAGAGATAATTTATCATCAAAATTCTAAAGGTAAGGATAATGAACTAGTGAGTAACACATCCTTGGGACCATATGATCACTATATGATCACCTAATGTTTGGAATCAACTCTTATTGACACTCTTCCCATGAAGATCACAAATTTTCTAGGAAGCAGATAATTAACCAGTATAGTGAAGGTCACCTTGTAACTAGGAACTTGTCTGACATTCAAATTCAATCTTGAGAAACCAAAGTCATATCTAGATAGGCAGACTCACCACATTTTACCTTTTTGGAGTCACGGTCCTTCCCTAAATTGGTCCACCCCATAAAGAGATATAACAAAAAAACTAAAGTGCGAGGAAAAATAATAAAGAAGATGATTTTTCTAAGATATTTCACAATTAAGCATGTGGCTTGTTTTCAATGGTCAGATACTCCTAACTAATTTACTTCTGAAAATCCACCATCCTATATACTCTTCACATCCACCTTTTCTCGTTAAGGCATGAGTTAGTGAGAAAAATATACATGTGTTGATGCAAACATTGGAGCAATTATGAGAGTGACTTTTGTGGCTGATAAACTTTGAATGGATAATCAGCAGTCCAAAGAATGAATAATTTGTTAGATATAGATAAACACCGTGGAGGCTATCCTTGTTCTGGAGAAATTGTTCACGCTCAATCTTTTTTTTATGAAAGTCTGTTTGATTAATTAATCCTTGGAAGGAAAAGTCATCACCTACACTTTCCACCCTCCGTAAAATTTTTATGAACATCCATGATGACTCCAACCTTTATTTCCTTGTGTGACAAAAAATGGGGGTTAGACTTGGCCCAGTTCTACAGTTCTCACTCTTATATGAACCTTGCCCTGGGAGGGGCAAACTGTTGACACCTCATTTTTACTATTAATAAAAAAATCATTATTAATGTTAATCATCTGGCTAATAATGGATTCCATTCCATCGTTTGTATGGTTTGTCCTTTTCCCACATTTATCCATATTTTTCCTTATTTTCTACACCTTTTAATTCACTCCTTTTCACCCACTTTTACCTAGTTCAGGACTTTCTATATTGAAATACCATGTCTCATACCAAAGTGGGATTTTCCCATGGATCTTCTTTTTTAAACACTCTTTTTCAATAATTGCATTATTTAGTTATCCTAAAAAAATATTCCTTTTTCCCCACAGACATTCAATTGCCTTCTAATTATGAAGGTCAATCATATTTCGTGCTTGTTTTCTCCGTCCTTCATTAGTTTATTTACTTCTACTCAAAATTGGTGGTTTTCCATTATTTTCTCCAGACTATTCTTGAAATAATTAGAAAAATCAAGAAACATGTTGTATCTTGCTCAAGCCACCTGGAAGATTGTAGTAGTCTGCTGATAACACGTGGTAGATTACCTCAATCTGTTTGTGGTACATATGTGACTCATTGCCACGATGCGCCTGCTTTTCTAGAAGGTTTTGTTCATAATCTCAAACCCTAAAATTTACCTATCTCACATATCCTCCTTATTTTGGGTCCCTTTAGAACCTCCTGAAGCCAAAGGATCAACTTCAGTCCCTTTCACTTTCTACATTACTTGTGATCATGGGATTCCTCCTTAGACCCCACATATATCATGTTATCAGGTTGCACGATGGTAATCAGATCGTTCTCCTAATTTTCGATTTAAAATGTTATCTATTAAACTATTTTAACTACTATTCTCAACTTCTTATTCATCATGTAATAATATTGCATAACTCGAATTAATTATTCATAAAGTTTAGATCTTTCTTATGATGTTTACTTTTTTTTCTTTCATCTTCCTCTAATCTTCCAAAGCACCCGTCCTAATAGCCAGTGAGAGATCTATGTCATGGGAGGTCCTAAGGCAATTAGGACCCAATACATCTAAATGTTAAGAACTTTAAAGCTATGAAGGGCAATTAACAAACATATTTATCACCCGAAGGCTTGCCAACCCTGAGTATGCTCATTATATTGCTTTTTCTCATTGATTTGTTTTCTCTTTTTCAATTAACTTGAAACCACCACATTTCCAAAACACGCTTAAGAAATAGTCCAATACCACTTTATCAGACATGATGTGGGTGCTAAACCTTCCCCACTAGTAACTAGGTTGGATCTGAATTTATGCTCATATTTTCTTTTTCTTGTCTATCTAACTTGTCAAGAAACACCACTTGAGTGTACAGTGCGATCTGTACACTCGAGTGTATTCTAACATGACTCTCTCTCTCTCTCTCTCTCTCTCTCTATATATATATATATATATATATATAGTCAGGCTAGAATACACTCGAGTGTATCTGGAGCGGAATACACTCAAGTAGTTTTTCATGATGCAATATTTTTTTTAAATCTAATCCATTGATCTTCTTAAACATCTCGTGAACAACTCATACGCAAAATTTGAGCACATTTAGATATGTATAGCTCATGTTATGAAGACCGCAAAAATTATGCATTTCAAATTAGTTTCGCGCGTCGATTTTGTTGCCCTTGGATGAGTGACTTACACTCATCCAAATGGGCTCAAAATTTGTATGTAGCCTAGTTATAGTATGACGGTGAAGATCAACGGTTTATATTTTGCAAAAAATAGTCTTGATATGCAAACACACTTGAGTGTATCCGTGCGATCCGTACACTCGAGTGTATTCTAGCCTGACTATATATATATATATATATATATATATATATATATATATATATATATATATATATATATATATATATATATATATATATATATATATATATATATATATATATATATACCAGTTGTAATTGAGAAATGTGATTTGGTTAATCAAACTATACAACAATCCGTTCTGTGGATCGTGTTTAACCTATGAACAGAGGGCTTTGTAGTCATACCTTTACTTTGCTTTTAGTGTTTGAATAATTGAACCAGAACGATATCAATGCCAAGCAATTGTACTCTTTGTTTAACGGGTTGAACGGAACAGGCCTTGTTTAAGTCATTGCAAAGACCAACAAAAAAAATTGCAGGTATTTGCAAGTTTTCTTAAGTCCTCTTGTGAACAACAGGTATTACTATGAATAAAATGAATTTGCGGGTAATCACGGATTTCTAAAATCCGTATTTTTAGGTTGGGTTTTCTCGATATAGGTATTTCCGGGGTTTTTTTTAGTCACTGCATTTTTCAGGTTCGGGTTGGATTTGAGTCTGGTTCTTAAAAACCCGACCGACTGCATGCCTATACACATCAGCCACCCACGTACGCACACACAATAGTAGAATAAAATATGAAGGCATATTTGTTTACCGTAACCCTTTGTTGTGTTGATTAACTTAAATAAAACTGTTAAACGAGATTTGAATCAAATCAACTACCGCCAATTGAATCTAAAACAGCACCTCTGAATGGCTAGCTACCGCTTAATTTAATCTAAATAACTTTTGTTGTTTCCTCTCAACGTTTTGATGAAATAATAAATCTATAATACTCTATAGATTTTGACTCCTTTTCATAGTCACTTAAGCAGCTGAAAAGCACACTGTTTTTGCATTTTAGTATTATACCAATAAAAAAGGAATTTGATTACTGTATAAAATCATGGGAATTTCAAATATGGAAACATGTTGAACTCATAAAATGAGCAAAGAATGTCTTCGTTAGTATATGCTGGCAAGAGTCCTCCACAAACGGGTAGGTATAGGCAATGTAGCATGCAGAAATAAAGAATGTTTTACTATCTTTTTGTTTTTACCGATTAGTAAAAGCAAAGAGGTAAAATAAATTTTATATCGCTGCACTGCAATGTTTTCATGGAAGCATACAGAAGACTTGAGTACAGACGGAAATCAAGACAAACATATGCCTGCACTATAAAGTTCGTTGATCCAATTAGACATTAGATAGAAAATTATAGAGCAGAGAAACATGTGCTAGCACAAGCAAGTTCCATGACATTCTCATGCACGCATCGTGCATAACACCAATCAGTCTTTACAGTACTGACTATTGTCACTAGGATAAGATTTCATCATCGATTGATTTGCAGCAGCTGTTTGCAAATCGAAACTTCGTTATGCCCATATTTTGGTATTTTAGTTTGCTTGACAAAAGAGATACAACACTTGAAAGCGGATGATGGATTTATGGAACAAATCTCGATCAGGCACACAAGGAATCGTAACCTTTGAGACCACTAAGGATGTGGCAAGCAAGAGAGCTGTATACTATTCCTTGTCATGTAAGACTTTCCATCAGCAAACACTGTAAGAAAAGAAATGTTTTATCCGTGAAATCAGCAACGTCATATCTCATGTGTACATAACGGTGGTTGAAGGATGAGGCGAACTGAACTGTGCATTGAGCTCTTGAACGAATAAAAGAAACCCTGTGAAATGTTATAAATTTGAATCAGTTATCAACAAAAAAATTGTGAAAAGAAGATATATTCAATTTGATAACCAGAACAAGATTTACTTCGAATATGAGAGGTGGAGGGGGGGAGGAGACCAAATATGCTGATTTTAGGTGTTCCTTTAACAACATTTTCAAATACCAAAACTGTTCCTATTTCATGCCCATTTAATGTGATTAAATAATTTTTTATGATGTTCTAAGAGACATGATATAAGTTCAACAACGTTAATACCAATTTTCAGCCAGCAATTCGATTTGATGTAACAACATCCTAACTAGAAAATATATAAAAGACTGCATGTTCCAGGGTGCCATATAAGGTTTGCTGCGGGGCTGTTCAATTTGATGTAAAGCAGCACCTGCCCCAAGGTTGCATGTGCTGGTCATAGCGCACAACTGCCCAGCGGAAAATCCAAAGCACCAGATGCAGGACAGTTTTTCGTTCCGCATCAAAATCAACTATTTCATAATCAACTGTTTTTTTTATAGGATGAAAACCAGGAAGGTCCCTTAGCAAATTAACCCCTCACATAAAATGAAAATCCATTGACATCAGTGCAGATTTCTGCATACAGACAATGTAATATAGTTCGTGGCCTACAACCAGAATACAATATAGCATCGCAAGGTACTTGAAAAGTTCTACATACTACTTGGACATACTAGTTCAATTATAAATACTATGTTGATTATGCTTTTGGTTTATATATTTCTCCAACATCATTACATGTGTGATATGTTTTATTTAACTTATCACATTGACTCTCCCCTATCTGATCCTCCAACCCTTCGTCAAATGATATGGATAGTTTGCTAAGGGTTGATTCATTCAAATTTATTTTTATTCAACATTTTTTCACCCAACCCTTCAATGCTTGTTTTTTCCTGACCTAGTTTGGATAAAATTTCATGTTTTACTGATCCAACTCGTGATTTCAGATATATCCCCAACTTCATTACATGTTCTATCATATGGCTTACTAACTACATGATCCTCTCATCCCTCCCACAAATAATTTGGATAGTTTGTTAGGATTCTTTAATTCATAATTATTTGTATGTTTGTCTATTCAACACAACTCTTTAATGATAGATATGCATATATGCTGACTTGGTTTGGTTAATTTTTTCATAATTCTTACAACTCTTTTGGTTTTATGCATCCTCAACAACATTACAAGTGTTATATAATTTAGTATATTTACTACCTAGATTCTCCCTATCTTATCCCCTAACCCTTCATATTTTAGGCCACTTTTTGAGATGTTTCTTATTTTCATTCATGTTTTGTTGAAAACATGTAAGTAAGCTTAGCTATTAGTTTCTACAATTCTACTTCATACACATAATACTTACATTAATCTATATAGATAAGTAGTAACGCTCATATATACATAATGAATATAATTTATATATGAGCTTACACATTTTACATGAACAATATACATTGTGGATTCTTCTACTACTATTGCATGTAATTCCAACAATGAAACAAGACTTCGACTTCAAGACTACTTTGACAGGTGTGGACATGGAAGTTTGTTGAAATGTCGAGCAAATGTCGAGGATTTTTACAACCAAACTTCGATGCAACTTCGACAAAAAATTAAGCTAAAAATAGTCATTTCATGATGAAAATTGACAAATTTCATCAAATCTAGCTAAAAAACACATATGTTTACATATAGCCGTCCATATAGGTTTACATACGTAGATAAATATACATTACATATAGTCGTCTCCGAACTACAGAGTTCCTCCATATATAAAGTTTGTGACAATAAACAAACTACATAAAAATGGTGTAAATCTATGGTAGATTTAGCAGAGGGGTAGGTCTATTACTATTAGCGTAGAATAATAAAAAATAACATTCAAATCATCTTAACTCAAGCCTCAACACTTTTCCCCCTCACACAACAAACTCCACATAATCCTAGAAGAATGTCGCTGACTTCAACAGATGTCGAGGACATTGTGGAATTTTTAAATGGACTCGGGTCAACTTAGTTGACATATGGGGAAATGTCAACAAGTTCAACGATATGTCGAGGATATTGTAGAATGAGGATGTTTACATGGATTGATGTCGTCAACCTTCGACATCGACAATATCGAAGAAATTTCACCCCATCTCGACGACATTTAGTTCCATGATTCCAAGTTTCCAACTACTATTTCAGGTCTACTGCAGATAATATATATTACTGACCCTATTCGAGGTCTAAATAGTATGTAAATAATTATATAGTTAACTTGTCTACTATTTAGTCAATATAATAGATTGATTACTAAAATAATAGCTTTAGTTTACTTTATTACCAATTATGTAGATCAGCAGCTACAAATATATGCTACACTGCTAATCATATATATTGTACTATTGTTACTGTGGGGAATTACTGAGTGTAAAATAACATTAATTGAGTAGTAATTATAAATCTGAATTTTGATACTAACATAGTCAAACATCATGTTACACTACTAGTTATAGTAATTTATACCAGATGTAATCAGTTTTGAGTTAATGATATGGACCTGGTTTAGATATAATTAAAGTTCCAACATTTACAATTACATGTACACATGTACTGTATAGGTATGTCTGTAAACTTAGTCACACATTTTTTAAGTAAGCGCTCGCCTAACGCTTAAGAGGCTACATGGTCCTATCTTGATCGCCTCTCGCATTGTGTTTCCTAAAACATTGGTTAGATTATTAATTTGCTTTTAGGAATTGGCTGCCCATTCACTACTCAACTCCAAACACCCTATTATGTCATGGGAAGTTGGTCAGGGGTGTACCATAAGCATCTACCAAGGCACTGTGTAATGTTGCTATATTTTCAATTTTCCAAAGAGCATCTTTCTTTTCTCATGAATTAACCAATCACAGCCAACGTCCAACAATTTCAATGTGGATCCAACAACCATGGGTCTAAGGCCTATTATATGTGTTGACACTTACAATTCCTAGAGTGATTATTTTCTTATGTAAGTGTTATGCTAGAAGGGTGGGAGTGAGTATAGACATGATAGACAACTCCTCAATGGTAGATACTCATCAAGCTGCAAGGTCCTTGGAGATTCTCCCAAGCAATTTACGGAGAGGTCGATTCTAAAAGCGAGGAGCAACTCAGCGATCTACATGCTTCCTTACATGTTAATCACATAGTTGAGTACATATACATATTAAACACAACTACACTTAGATATATTCAACTTTGTTGTGGCATACATAGATATAGATATGTACATGTTTTGATAGTTATGCATGGATGCATAAACAAATTTTGTGTTAATATGGATATTTGGCTTTCCTCTATTATAAAAAATAGACTCTTATATCAATAATGCAATGCAGTATTATATCAATTTAGACTTGAGTTGGGGATTAAGGATAGCAGTGCTTTACACAGCATCAGTGGATAATTCACATTTTTGTAGATAATTTTCATCTTAGGGTTTTTTCATCTTATATACATAAATTTTGCAACTAATATGTATGTTTGAAGTTCCTATGATGAACAAGAAAAGATTTAGTATATGTAGCATGGTATTTATATTGCAATTGGATAGCTATTCAGAGAAAGAAAATACCTCAACATCAAAATCAGATTAAAGTAACTGCCAAGACAAATAGAAAAATAAATATCAAGAGTAATAATTCCAGAAAATAATGATATTGTACAACAAACATAAATAAATATGCTTAATTTGAACATTAGAACATGTGTATATCAAATAAACATATAGGTTCGGGGGTCCTATAAAAACTTTAAAGTGGCATATTGGTCAAGGCGCGGGTCAAGACACCCCCCCGGGTGCCTTTCCGCCTAGGCATACCTAGAAAGACGCATAGGCAGGTATGCTTGCTGGAGATTCAAAAGATTTTTTCCATCATTTTGCTAAGCTTTTGGGGTTTCTAGTTGGTGCTCCACTGCAATGTGTCTTTATTCGATGTGATTGGCAGTGGTGTCCTACTTATTCGCAACCCATGCTGCAAATGTCAGATGCAATCTAGCTGACATCACGAGATGCAATCTAGCTGACATCATGAGGTCTTACATTTTTTCCCTGACAACTTGGCATATGCCCTTCGACACGACATGTCACTTATTCAACATGATTTATCGCCTGACACAGCGTGTCGCTACTTCAACATGTCGTGCCAACTACTATCTTCATTGATTGTTGCCAGAGATGGTGTGTCCCTTCATCGAGATGGCGTGTCACCTGTTCTTTTCATAGGATACTGTATCTGAAGGAGAGCAACTTTATCTACTACAACTTATCATATGCCACATGTTTCCATCACATGGTGTGTTCCTATTTTCTATGCAGGCAACATTTACCTTCTCTTTGTAGCAATGTTTTTACTTTTTAGTTGTTTCTCTACACCTTTTCCATTTCTATATATGTATAGCCTTACCTCCCTCAGTCCATCTACTACCCCCATATATACCATGGTAGATCCTGATCAAATCTTTAATCCAGTCAGATATTTGATCTAATCTATACCAGGGGGCTCTGTCCTGGTGCCCCCTAGATTTGTCAGCCTATGGGTGGAACAAATCTCCATTTTCAGGTCGCATAGAGAATCTTTTTTTTACATAGATCTGTGTAACTGGTTGAGCATTACAGTGACTCACATTATCGATTATCTCCTCCACATACTTGCCTACATATCCAATGCCTCTACCTTTGTTTATGACTTTTTATCCTAAACACTCTCTTATTATGTTCATGGTTGGCATGAGGGGGGGAATAGAGGAAGAAAAGAGATGAGTAGAGGGAAGAGATGAGATGAAGGAGGAGAGCAGATGAAGAATAAAGAGAACAATTTATTTATGTTTATATCTATATGGATCTTCATGCTACTTAACTGTTGTATGTACTTGTGGATCTTCCTGCTGGCGCAATAATATGTTGATTTTTCTTTCTCATGGAGAGCTTGTAGAACTTATTCATCATCTTCAGCCTCATATGTTGCTATGAAGTTACCTACTTCACTTATTTTGTCTATTGATTCAATGATACTTCAATTTGCTCATGGTATTCTATATGGCGACATTGTTCTTGCTACATGTGCATGTTAGCACATTTTATTTTTCTACTTTGTGTGTTTGTACTATATGTTGTCTGTGCTTTATTTGCATGTTACTTGTCCATACTTTTTATGCACATAAACTACTACCTGCTTGTGACCCAACACTATTTGGATTGTGACCTGACACCCTTTGGACTATGACATCTACAAATGATGAAAATTATATGAAGACAAAAGATGATGAAGGTTCTTTTGGTAACTAACTTTTGTAGGTCTTCACATATATGATGGAGCTTCATCTTTTTTTTTTTGCTACTACATTGTATCTTAGAGTCTTGTATGTGGTTGGTTCTTTACACAAGGGATATGTGCTTGGTTCTTCACATTTTGAAAACGACACCTTTGTTACTATTTGTGATGGATATATCACGCATGTTAACCACTAGTACTTCTTGTGTCCCAACCATGGAAGTACAGGTGCGCCTAGGTTTCCCCTTGGTTCCTAGAACCTAGGCACTTAGCCCAACTAGGCCTTGTGGATGCTCGCCTAGGTTGTACCTAGCGGCTAGTGGGCTGAATATGGGAGTGGTCACTAAGTTAAGAAATTAAATGTCTACTTTTTTATCTTTGTACACGTGTTGTCACTTTTTTTGTTATTTCTTCTTGACCTCCCAGTACTTTCTATTTCTTCTTCTTTTTCATCTATCAAGCAACAACGTTGATGCTATGCGATAATATCTCTTTTTTTTTTGTTAATTATCCCCACAACAATTCGGTGTTCTAGTTTCTTTTTGCTCCACCAAGCAACCACTTTGTTGCTTTGTACCTCTTCTTCTCGATGTTCCTTTTGTTCTCTATTAATGTTTTATTCTTTTCATGTTACTCTTCAAATATATGTTATTGCTTTAGTTATTTCCCCTTTTTTGTCTCTCTCACATTCATGTTGTTGCCTTTTTTTCATGCATCTTCTCCTACACTAATGTTCCTCCATTTTTATTCTTCTTCTCCCCATTTTTTTTCCTCTTCCTAATTCTTACGGATTCATGTATTGCTTATAGATAATACAAAAAATATATTTGGGGGAAAATGTTTAGAAACGCCTAGGCCCTCTGGGGAATGCCTAGATGCCTAGACAACCTAGGTCCTAGAACTCTCTAGTCGCTTGTGCTCTAGCACTCTCTGGTCTACTTGATGTTGTTAGCGATTGAGAAGAAGACATTGGCGCCTACCTAATGACATTTAGTACAACACCAGATGCCACTTGATGTTTGATTAGGAAGCTCCTACGACCTGCCTCCGTACCTACTGTGGATTATCTACTTTGAGGAGAATGTTTGAGTATTAACTGCTTGATTGTTAAATTGAGCGGGAGTGATATTCTTATATGGGATGATTTTTACTTAGTTGAATTTAAATGGTTTCTTTTGAGAGCATTGTTGTGTTTTTTGTCTTTCTTTTTGTATGTCTACAAGATGGAAATGTGATTTTCCATGCTCCAACATAAGGGGGAGTGTTAAAATATAAGAGTGTTTCATTTATTTTGTATATGGACTCAAAAGTATTTGACGGTTTGGCCCAGTATTGTTTCGACTCTTAGGCCATTAGGGCTTTCTTGTGTCTTGTACTTGCCTCTCTCCTATATATATGAGAGGGGTTTTTGTTGGGATTAATCTTGACTCGTTTAACATGTCCTAGTTTTTAGCTATGCAATAAGACGTGTATGGCCAGGTGTCCAGCTGATCTGGACCAGTCGGAGTTTGTTAGGCACGTAGTCCGGGTCATGTGCAATGATCCTATGTTAGTGGATCTCAGATTAGAACGTGGCAACTAGCTAGCCATGGAGTCCTGCGTCTTTCAGTTCTTTCGATCACCTGTATTTAAGCAATCGATAATAGCAATAAAGTTATCGCTTCCAGTAAAACCATCTTCTCCCAGGGTTCCGAGTACAGTGTCCTCCTTATCCTGTGTGTCGCAGGTTGAAGACGATCCACAGATCCACATTCTACACGTGGTATCGGAGCGTTCAGGATGCCCAAATACGGATCGTCTTCGAGCGGGTCCAAGAGCGGGGAACCTACAGAGCCAACAACCAAGGAGGGATCAGTGACACTGCAGTACCCTATGCTGACCAAATCTAATTACCCAATTTGGGTAATGAAGATGAAGGCCAATATGCGTGCCCAAGGTGTGTGGGCAGCAATTGAGCCCTCAGACGGCGGCGAAGAGGTTGAGGAAAGGAAGGATCAGCTGGCACTTGCCGTGATATACCAAGCTGTACCGGAAGAAACGATGTTGCAATTAGCAGGGAAGGAAACGGCACGTGAGGCCTGGGAGGCCCTGAAAACCATGCACATCGGGGTAGAAAGGGTGAAGGAGGTCAAGCTTCAGGCGTTAAGGTGGGAGTTTGAGAACCTGCGCATGAGCGAAACCCAGAAGGTGGATGAGTTTGCCGGAAAACTGAGTGGTTTGGTGAACCAAATCCGCTCACTTGGGGAAACGATGGAGGAGACGAACGTTGTGAAGAAAATGTTGAGAAGCGTTCCTCCAAAATTTCTGCAGATTGCGGCCACCATGGAGCAATTTGGAGACTTGAAGACAATGCAAGTCGACGAAGTGGTGGGTGCTCTCAAGGCGCACGAGGAGCGATACAGGGACTATGACGCGCGCCATGAACAAGTATTGCTGCTGAAGAAGGATTCCAAATCCGAGTCGAAGTTACAATACGGAGACGACACCACCCATCATAGCGGTCGTGGACGTGGTAGAGGTGGCTCGCGCGGACGAGGACGCGGTCAGGGGCAAGGACGGTCAGGCCGAGGGGACGGCAGTGTACCTCGCCAACCAACCGAAGGCAATCGCGATGGAGGCAATCGTGATGGAGGACGCGACAAAGGGAAGGTACGTTGCTTTCACTGCAACACGATGGGTCACTATGCCTCAGAATGTCGAGGCAGACAGCGAGCTGAGGAAGCCAATCTGGCCCGGGTACCAGACGAAGAGCCAGCACTCCTGCTGACAAGACATGGAGAGCACGAGCTTCATATGGTCCTCTTGAATGAGGAGAAGATCGTCCCCAGCCATTATGCAAACGTTGGTGAGAAGGCAACGTCAACCCTATGGTATCTCGACAATGGCGCGAGTAACCATATGACAGGAGATAGGAGCAAGTTCAAGGAGCTCGATCAGTCAATCCGCGGACAAGTCAAGTTTGGAGATGGATCAAGGGTCCAGATCGAGGGGAAAGGGTCTGTGCTACTTCAATTCAAGAACGGGGAACGACGACGCCTAGCTGAGGTCTACTTCATCCCCAATCTTCAGAGTAATATAGTCAGCCTTGGACAGCTGACTGAGGCTGGAAACAAGATTGTGTTAGTCGGAACTCATCTTTGGGTTTATGACAGACATGACAAGCTGCTCATGAAGGTCCAAAGATCATCTAACAGGCTCTACAAAGTTGAGATCGACTCTTGTGAGCCAATGTGCTTAGCAGCAAGCACGTCTGATCAGACCTGGCTATGGCACACCAAGCTGGGACATATTAATTTTCAGTCCCTTAGAGCTATGTCTGACAAAGGATTGGTCCTTGGCCTGCCGACGATCAACCCTTCGAACCAGATTTGTGAAGGTTGTCTGGTTTCAAAGCAGACGCGTCTGTCATTCCCCAACAAGGCAAGCTTCAGGTCCACACAGCGCCTTGAGCTAGTCTATGCGGACCTATGCGGTCCCATAACTCCTACAACACCAGCAGGCAATAGGTACGTTCTCCTTCTCGTCGACGATTATAGTCGAAAAATGTGGGCTTACATGACTAAAGAGAAAGGAGAGGCATTTGCGAGCTTCCAAAAGTTCAAGACTCTCGTGGAGACTGAAACTGATCTGAAATTGAAGACCCTAAGGACGGACCGTGGGGGGGAATTTCTATCAACTCAGTTTATCTCATTCTGCGAGAAAGAAGGAATCCAACGTCATCTCACGGCACCCTACACTCCACAGCAGAACGGAGTGGTTGAGCGACGTAACAGGACAATCATGGCTATCGTGCGGAGCTTGCTGAAGAGCATGAAGATGCCCGCATACCTGTGGGGGGAAGCAGTAAGGCATGCGATCTATTTATTGAATCGTATGCCCACGAAAGCCTTGGACACCATCACACCTTATGAAGCGTGGTCAGGACGAAAGCCCAATCTCGATCATTTGAAGGTCTTTGGTTGTACCGCACACATGAAAATCCCAAGCGTGCATACAAGGAAACTGGACGACCGGAGTGTCGCAGCTGTCTATCTTGGTGTGGAACCTGGTAGTAAAGCCCATCGGCTGTATGATCCAAAACAAAAGAAGATCCTTATTAGCAGGGACGTAGTCTTTGATGAGGGAAAAGCATGGCAGTGGACAGTAACTGAAGGGGAGGAATCGCAACTCAAAGTCACAGTTGATGGGGCAGAAGCTAGCGACCGCGAATTGGAAGAAGGGCAACATACAGTTAATGAAGAACCTCTGAACGATCACTCCCAAACAGAATCGATGGGAGTGCCTGAGCCATCAGCGCAAGACACTGCTACTTCCTCAACATCCAATGCTACGGGATCCTATTCGTCGGAGGACAGGCCAACCAGGTTTCGTTCAATTGAGGACATTTACAGGGAAACCGATGACACCTTGGAGGAACTACTGCTGGGAGACATCGAAGAACCGACATGTTACTCTGATGCGGCAACGAATCCGGCATGGCAGGAGGCCATGATCAGAGAGATGGAGTCAATAGAAAAAAATGAAACCTGGGAACTCACTGACCTTCCGCCAGGGCACAAGGTGATAGGCGTTAAGTGGGTGTTCAAGCTGAAGAGAGACTCACACGGGCACATTGTAAAACACAAGGCGCGGCTTGTGGCAAAGGGTTACATTCAGTAACACGGCATCGACTTTGAAGAAGTCTTCGCTCCGGTAGCAAGGATGGAAACAGTACGGATGTTGATAGCACTCGCTGCTCACCATGGTTGGTGCGTTCACCGCCTGGATGTCAAAACGGCCTTCCTCCACGGAGAATTGCAAGAGGAGGTCTATGTTTCACAACCGGAGGGGTTCTTGGCAAAGGGGGAAGAACATAGAGTCTACAGGCTGCACAAAGCACTGTATGGACTTCGCCAAGCACCCAGAGCCTGGAACGCAAAGCTAGATAAAAGCATGAAGCTGCTTGGGTTCAGGAGGTGTTCGCAAGAACGAGCTGTGTACATCAGGGAATTCGATGACACATTACTGATTGTGGGGGTATATGTGGACGACCTGATCATAACTGGACCGAGCGCAGTTGAAGTGGATAAATTCAAGGTGCAAATGACGAAGGAATTTGAGATGAGTGATTTGGGTTTTCTCTCCCACTATCTTGGCATTGAAGTCGAACAGAAGAAAGGTTGCATCTCACTGAAACAGACCATGTACGCCACAAAGCTACTGGAGCATACAGGAATGAATGATTGCAATTCAAGTTCGTTTCCCATGGAACCAAAACTGAAGCTAGCCAAGGATGAATGCAGTGAGGCGGTGAACTCCACAGAGTACAGAAGTGTGATCGGAAGCTTGCGCTATCTAACTCACACCCGGCCTGATCTGGCTTACTCGGTCGGGCTGGTGAGCAGATATATGGAGAAACCGAAGGTGGCACACTACAAAGCTGTGAAACACATACTCAGGTATGTGAAAGGAACCTTAAATCATGGACTGATTTACAGGTATGGAGAAGGTCAGATCAAGCTACTCGGCTACTCGGATAGCGACCTGGCAGGAGATGTGGACGAAAGGAAAAGCACGACTGGCTTTATATTCTATCTATGTGGAAAACCAGTCTCGTGGACATCCCAGAAACAAAAGTGTGTAGCCTTGTCTTCCTGTGAAGCGGAATTCATGGCAGCCACGGCAGCTGCATGTCAAGGAGTCTGGCTGAGGAACCTGCTCATGGAAATAACAGGAAAGGAGCTTGAAGCTGTTCAACTATTGGTGGATAACAAATCCGCTATAGCACTCATAAAGAATCCCGTCTTTCATGGAAGGAGCAAACACATTGAAACGAGGTTCCACTTCATTAGAGAAAAGGTTGAAGATGGACAGATCGTCGTCAACTTCGTTAGCACCAATGAGCAGCGAGCCGACATCCTTACAAAAGCACTTGGGAGAATCAAATTTGCTGAAATGAGCAAGTATCTGGGAGTTCATGATCTGCGTCAAGATTACGGGGGAATTTGTTGGGATTAATCTTGACTCGTTTAACATGTCCTAGTTTTTAGCTATGCAATAAGACGTGTATGGCCAGGTGTCCAGCTGATCTGGACCAGTCGGAGTTTGTTAGGCACGTAGTCCGGGTCATGTGCAATGATCCTATGTTAGTGGATCTCAGATTAGAACGTGGCAACTAGCTAGCCATGGAGTCCTGCGTCTTTCAGTTCTTTCGATCACCTGTATTTAAGCAATCGATAATAGCAATAAAGTTATCGCTTCCAGTAAAACCATCTTCTCCCAGGGTTCCGAGTACAGTGTCCTCCTTATCCTGTGTGTCGCAGGTTGAAGACGATCCACAGATCCACATTCTACAGTTTTCCCATCATAGAACAAGAAAGCCAACATAAGGAAAATTTCCGCTTATCTCGATTTCTACACATTGCACAAGAATTTTGTTGGCATCGTTGTTTGGTTCTCATGGAATAGACCGACGGACATGAAGAACACCTACTTAAATGGGGATCTCATTGAGAAGTTTTCATGCAGATGCCACCTAGATACGAGCATGAAGGAAAATGTTGCAAATTATAAAGGCATGTATTGTCTTGAATTCTCTCCACATGCTTAGTTTAGATGATTGAAGATTTTTATGAAAAGGCTAGGTTTTTTACAAGGAAATGGTGATCGTACTCTCGTTGTTAGTAAATTGCATGAAATGTTACCTTGTTGCTTGTTAATACAAAAGACATGATAATCACTGGGATTGATGAGAAGATCTTGAAACTCAATTATACTTGAAAATGAATTTGTAATTAAACATATATGAAATTTGAAATATTTTTCAGGAATTGAGATGGCAAGGTCAAAAGATAGTCCTAGTTGGTGACAACGCAAATAAAATTGGATATACTCAAAGAAATAAGAAAATTGGGTTGTAAGCCGGTCCCCATACTCCTATGACAAAAATGATAAGTTGTCTGAAAGATGGAGATCCCCATAATAATGAACAAAAAGAACAATGGTCATACGAGGTCTGATATAGGATATTTTGCAATATTGTAAGTCAATTTATGTATACTACTATTGACTCTCATCTTGGTGTCGTTTATTGTATTCTTGCTTGTTTGAAAAAAATCCTGGAAAGGCCCCCTTTACATTAATGGTCATGAGCGAAAGAGTGGATGCTTCCCTGATGTTGATTGGGTTGGTTCTCGCGATGACACGATTGTTCTACTTTTGGATATTGTGTTTTTGTAGGAGGAAATGTATCATTTGGAAAAGTAAAACACGATTAGTTATTGCTTTATCTAGTACAAAAGTTGTATATAGAATTTTCTCTTTAGGAGTAATGGAAATGTTTTGGGTCCAAATCATTTTCTAATATAGCCATAATATCAACGAATCCCATGATATTATATTGTGACATTAAAGTTTGTCATTAATCTTGTGAATAATCTTGTGTTCCGTAATCAAACCAACAATGTGGAGTTATATCAGAATTTCATATGAGGAACTACTGGTGATGGGATACTCTGCCTACCTCATGCTAAGATAGTTAAAAAAGTTGGAAATATTTTCATAAAAGTCATGTTTGTCTCAACCTTTGTTGACTCAGTTTGCAAGTTGGCCATGTTTACTTGTATGCCCGACTTAAGGTTGGTGTTAAGTTATCTTTATGTTTATGGGATAGGGAGGTGCCTATTTATTATTTTATGTTTCCTTGTTTGTGGTAGATGAATCGTGGGCGTGGATCCATTGAACACATTATATCTATATATTGAGCATCTAAGGCTTAGGGTTCTCTCCTCCCATGGTGTTTCCCTTCCTATTGAAGGGCTACAAATGGTTGAATATGAAGGTCAATTGCCTCGATTGTTCAAAGAATATCAAAGCTCTCAGGAGGCTTTTGGCCCCTTCAATCTCATCGAAGCCTGGAAGTGTAACACCCCTGACCTGGGTTATGAGCTAACCCTAGGTGTTTTGCCTAACTATGAAATTATATGGTTGTAATTATCCTTTAGTATATGATTAAAGCTTTTATGGAACATAAGTTTCCCTTTCTGTCCCTTATAAACCAATGTTGAAGTGATTGTTGCAATACGGGGACCTATGTGCAATTTGCCCAACCAGAGGGGTTAAACTGCAAATTTCACATGTTTATATGTTCCTTTAATGTTGAGACAACATAAGAATGAATATGATGAGGTTTAAGGGATTTCCCAAGCTTGAGCACCAAGGTGCAGCTATGGAAGCAACCCCTGTACTTGAAAACCCTAAATTGGTGTAAAATGCAATTTACCCAATTTGAGGGGTGAAACTTGTAAAATACATCATCTAAAACATCTTTTATGGCTCTTGGCATCATTTAGAAGAGAAATTATGAAAAGGTTACTTCAAGTGAATAATCATATAGTAAAGAACACCTTTGTGATTGAATAATCAAGGTGTATGTATAATAGCCCTTTTATGTGTATGCTTTAGTGATGGGTTGAT
This sequence comes from Alisma plantago-aquatica, assembly GCA_963693085.1. Classification (NCBI taxonomy): domain Eukaryota; kingdom Viridiplantae; phylum Streptophyta; class Magnoliopsida; order Alismatales; family Alismataceae; genus Alisma; species Alisma plantago-aquatica. Next base: position 131,363,149 of record OY856415.1, read on the forward strand.
CCTCTTTGCCTTCAATTCTTGAACTTAGAAGGAGTTTGTCCTTAGAAATAAGATGTGGGGACGTGCAAGGAAGAAAGGGAGTACTTAGATGAGAAATGAGGAAAACATATGTCCTTATGTTGAAAATTCACCCAAGCATATATGTAACTTTCCTCACTTAGCAAAGGAACGATCCTCTTCCTTTCATTTCTTTTCCCCTTGCTCAAACCGACTAAGGAGAGCTCTGGAGCTCAGGAGGACGATCAAGGGAGTGTAAGGTAGGTTTGGATCCTTCCTTTTTGCTTAATTCTTGGATGAAACTCGGATTCAAGGTCAAATTCATGGCTAGCTCACTTAGCTCCATCTTTCTAGCCATCTCTTCTCAACCTTCCTTGGAGGATTCACCTTGGCCGACCTGTGGAGCTTCTAGGACGCCATTAAAGGCTTGGAGCTCGAAAGCTTGGAGCTCAAGGAGCAAGCTTTAGGCGGGTTTTATAACTCTCAACTTTATGCTTGATTATACATCCTTTTCTATGCATATAGTTGCTAGTTCTTCTTCTTCCCTATCTTTCCTTGCATCCTTGCAAGCAAAATCGTGAAGAACTGCTACTGTTCTCAAGGTAGAAGATAAGGGCGTTAATTCCTATGCTTATCCACGGTTTTTCACTTTATCAAACGACCTCCACCTATTGCTCAAAACGGTTTCAAACCGTTTGGTGGGCAAACGGTTTCAGGGTCGTTTGAGGGCAAACGGTCTTCAAGACCGTTTGGTCCCGTTGACCAAGCGAAGACCGTTTGGGAATCTTGTTCATAATTATGTAGGTTAATCACCCACAAAATTTGAGAGGTTAACTCCAAAGGAATCGTGAGTTATGAGCAAATCAATTAGCAAAACCAATTGAATTATGTGCTGATTTTCAACCTGATTAACTTGACCTGGTTGAGCAAACGGTTTCAAGACCGTTTGAGATGGTTGACCAAGCGTTGACCGTTTGGTATTCCTGTTCATAATTATGTTTATTAATAACCCTCCAAATTTGAGGGATTAACTCCAAAGGAATCGTGAGTTGAAGCCTAATCAATTAGGGAAACCTAATTGGATTAAGTGCTGATTTTCAATCTGATTTAATTGAACGTTTTGGGCAAACGGTCTCAAGACCGTTTGAGTGTGTTGACCAAGCGTTGACCGTTTGGGATTACTGTTCCTATTGATGTGATATAATGACTCACCGAATTTGAGGGATTAACTCCCAAGGAATCATGAGTTGAAGGCTATTCAATTAGGCAAACCCTAATTGAAAACAGTGCTGAAATTCCAATGAGTTAAGTTGAGATTTTGGGTTGATTAGCCCAAACGGTTTCAAGACCGTTTGGGAATCACCCAAACGGTCTCAAGACCGTTTGGGGGTCACCCCAAGACCGTTTGGAGGTCTGGGGTCAAGTATAGTTGATCAATTGAAGGTCCAAAGGCACCAAACCATATTGTAATTAAGTATTGATGTGATGATCAACTCTATAGATCAAACCTTGATGAATTTTCACTAGAGTCCAAAGGATGGATGGGCAAACGGTCTCAAGACCGTTTGGAACTCATCCAAACGGTCTCAAGACCGTTTGATGTCAACCCAAGACCGTTTGGAGGTCTAGGGTTAAGGTAATTGACCAATTGAGGGCCCAATTACAGTGGGTTAGTGAAACAATCAAATTGCTGTTTTCTAAGTATAGATCTTGTTGAGTTTTGGGTTGAAGGACCCAAACGGTCTCAAGACCGTTTGGGGGTTCCTCCAAACGGTCTCAAGACCGTTTGGGCACAACCCAAGACCGTTTGGAGGTCTAGGGTTGAGATAATCTAATGGTTTGAAGGACCAATTGCAATAAGTTGATGAATTGATACAAATACTGATTTTAGACCTAATTGGAGTTCAACCCTAGTCCAAACGACTTGGTTCTTGGTCAAACTTTGGGCAAACGGTCTCAAGACCGTTTGGAGGATATCCAAACGACCTCAAGACCGTTTGGTCCAAGTTTGAGCCCAATTGGAGGTCAATTGATAGGTTCAACCTTGAATTGATTCACATTGTTGAATATTGATGACCATCCGATTTGAAACCCTAATTGAGGAGGATTCAACCCTAATTGGCTTTCAATTGAGGGTTAACTTGGTGTCCAAGTGATTGAGGTTCATCCTAATTAACTCAATTTATAAGTGGTTATCATGGATTTGGTTAATTGAGGGGTTCAACATACATATCCATGACCAATTGTAACTTTTGAACCACTTTGGAGGTCCAAACGGTTTGAGCCCATTTGGACCAAACGGTCTCAAGACCGTTTGGATCCAAACGGTCTCAAGACCGTTTGAGGCCAAACGGTCTCAAGACCGTTTGGGCTCAAACGATCTCAGGGTCGTTTGGTCCAATCGATCTCAAGTTGATTTGATCAAACGATTTCAAACCGATTGAGCTCCAAACGGTTTGGAAGGTCAACTCTTCCAAACGGTCAACACATCCAAACGGTCTCAAAACCGTTTGGAGCAAACGGTCTCAAGACCGTTTGGAGCAAACGGTCTCAAGACCGTTTGAGACCAAACGGTCTCAAGACCGTTTGGTGGTTGAAACCGTTTGAAGGTTGAAACCGTTTGAAGGTGTACATGGTGGTTTGTACTTAATCAATTGATGGTGTAATTAGTTCAATGGTGATCTAATCTAAACCCTAATGGTAACCTAGGTCATTAAGGGACTAAGTGATTAGTGAGTTGACCCATGATGGTGATCATGAGGCAAATTACCAAAATACCCTTGAGGGGTCTAAAGAGGTAAAACCTTGTTCTAATCAAACCCTAATCACATGATGATGATGTTTTGGCTTATGTAAGTCAATGAGGACTTAACCCAACCTGATCTAGAGTGGTGTCATCACCATCTACTAAGTGAGAGGAGAGAGAAAGTGTTCCAAGAGAGAGAAAGTATCCTAGAGAGAGAAAGTACCCTTTTTAAGGTGGAAACTCAAGTGAGATACTTCAAATACACATGAGTGTGCATGATTAGGGTATGATTCACTTATGTGAGATCATGGAAACCCTAATTATGATATCCAATGAATCTTAATCTTAATTAAGAGCCTTAATGATGATGTTTCTCTTACATGATGATGTAATGAGCACAATTCACTATAGAGTGAATAGTAAACCCTAATTTTAGGGTAATGACATGAAAGATGAATAGTAAACCCTAATTGTTGAATTGTTTACTGTTATCAGTTGATTTAACCATGCAGGTTGTTATGAGATGATGATCATATCCAGGTATGGATTACTAAACTATATTCATTGAAAGCATGCCTTAAGCTTTATGAATAAGTGAATTATCTTGATGCACTGTTAGTGACATCTTTTGTGATTTATGGGCTGTGAAAGCCATAAACACCATCAAGGTCATGCTTAACAAGATGACTTGTAATGAGATGACTGAGCACTGATGATTGAAAAGAGTTAGGCCTGATACATTTATGTATTCTCATTATAGCTGTTGTGCTAATGTTATTGTTTGAAGAACAATGTTTAAAGAATACTGAATGTACCTAACTAATCAAGTGAAATGTAGAGCCCTGATCATAGATCCATCATTGTCAGAGTCTAAATGATGGTGAAACAGGTTTTCCTCAGGGAACTCCTGGATCACATACTTTTGAGTATGTGGGGTACATGGATGTGTAGAACCTTACATCCTAGTGTAGGTATTTGATGTAGATTCTTGTAGTCTGTCATACCTTCACTATAAAAGAAAAGGTGAGAGGATGATGTAGATTCTAGTAGTCCATCAGACCCCACCATAAAGTCCTAAAGGTGAGATGTATATCTACACTCCCTTAAAGACACAAACACCGCATCGATGAAAGATAAACAAGAAATCTTCCGATGACGAAGAGAGTACAGAACGCCACTGTAACTCTAAAAATAGCGAAGGACCAGTTTACCCTGGTAAGCTATTACAAAGACATCCCGCCAGATGTCTAACAATCAATCCTCTAACTGACTGAGGAAGATGAGGTCTTAAGAATCCGGCTCTTTTAATGACCTATGTATGATACTGATGTGACTTCTTAGCGATCAGTTGGAGTATGAGTGGTATGCCTCATCTCCACAGGGCATAATAATGTTTGTAGAACATAATCAACCGAGTAGTATATCTGCTTAGGTTTAACTACGAGGAACAATGTTTGGTGTTACATTGTTTACATTAATGATCTGTTCAGATATTTTGTATACATGTCCTTTATATGCTTTAAAGACATGACTGCTTAAGTAGAAGTTGCTTCACTTGTTATTAAACCTACTGTTGTATGATTTATGTTATAATAAAGCTTCTAGTGGAGAGTTATAACTCTCGCTGGGACAATTTGTATATTGTCTCACTCCGTAGATTTTAACTCTTTTTAGGTGGTCGTCGAAGACGAAGGAGACCGCTTAAGGATGAGCAACAACGACAGCAACAGTACCAGGGGCAGCAGTGAATCTCAGGTGGAGATACTGGCTGCTGAGTTTGTAGTTAGATAGTCCTATGCGTCTCTGTACTCTCAGGTTCTAGGAATCAGTGGTTTGAGTTTTTGGTGTGGCTCCTGAGGATTTTGAATCATGTTGTACATAACTACTCAAGAAGTGGTTTAACAGAGATGTAAACTGTTTACTTGGTTTCTTATAAAAAGGAATTTTATAACTTCCAGATCTTGTCTCAAAAATTTTAATTTTCAGTATTTTTCATGTTCCGCAACTAATCGAATGCTTCCGCTAAGTTTATATCGTGGTTTTGGAGATCGGAGCCCACAGGAAGAGGACTACAATGTGGCTTAACTGAGAAACCAAGACTATCAAAGGTTGGAGAAGGCCCATGGATGATGTTCTGATGCTACCTTAAAGTCAATGTTCTAAAAGGCGGGTATGCAGTATGCGTTCGGGGAGCATGTTAAATAGAGTATATGGGGAATGTTGCACATGTGCGAGTAATGTGTGATTCTAGAATTATTAATAAATCTATTATATATTAACATAAAGTTATAAATTTACAATATAAAAACATCAAACCTATATCTATATTTATATGTAAACATATAAATATACATGTATTATCTCTTATTACATGCATATATGTATACATACATGTATATTTGGGTGTGTGTTTGTATGTATAAAAGTGTAACTAGTTTAATAAATAAATAGATAATCGATGATAAAATACACACACATAGTTTCTATAAAAAAGTGGCTCCTTATGCACCATATATGCGACCATGACCGCATAATGGACTTCATAGACATGTGAGAACACTACTTACAATTCAATTGTGGGACCCAAATTTTGCCCATTTGACAAATCTGAGGAGCTTATATTTGTTTAAATGTGTTTCCTAAATCTACCAACTAAGATTTACGATTCTCGTATGCTTGAATCAATTGGAATGGAGGTTGGGATGGTTGTGAAAATTGATAAAAATTGATTATGGAGTAATTCTCATAAGTAAAAAAATGATTACATGGTCTCCTATACATAGAGTATGGAGGTCTTGCATGGGTCCTTAAGTGATAAAATGGTAAGTGAAATAAAATATAAGAATATGATAATAGAATATGTAGGTTGGACCCATAACCTATGTAACCGCTTATGCCAACTCTCCTCCTAAAGCTACAGAATACATATCACATAGTCCAAGGCTCCCAGCTTGTAACTCATATACCAAAATAGATCAAGAGGAAGTGATTCCGTAAGGATATCATCCACTTGATCTCCAGTAGTCCGGTCTTCACATATGGCGCCACGATCTCCTGGCTTTAAATAGGTTATGTACATTTTGGTAGTCCACCTCGATGTACTTCTTGCGCTCGTGGAACACACAATAGTTAGCAATGTGAATGGCAGCTTGATTGTTAAAATGTAATGTTATTGTGGACTGAACAAGGGTCTCAAACTCAAAAAATTTGGATTAAACCCATTATAAATGTAGTAGGCATGAACTGTAGTTCTATAATGAACGTTTGTGCTTGATTGAGCAACAACAGCTTGCTTCTTGCACCTCCAAGAAACCCAGAAAACCAGATGCATTTCGCGAATGATATAGAAATCCAACATTGTTTACAGGAGAAATAGGGTTCGATAAGGATCGGCAAGGTTGTTAGAATCGCTTGGCACCAAATAAGTGGTTCATATCATTGGATATTATTATTTTGGATGATTGTTTGCTATGTATGAATCATGATATGCTCTCTCTTCTAATTGATCAAATATTATGAAGAATAATGAATAATTGGCATGCTCCAAGTATCATTATTTCTAGCTTGCTTATAATAAAGTTCTATGATTATGTCGACGAGGAGTATCTCGAGTTGTCAACGGACAACCCTCCCAATGAAGGAACCCAGGATCAAACCCCCGCTTGTGCACCTTGGAATGAAAAATGAATTAGGTTGGCCTACTATGTGATTTCAAACGCCCCCACCCTTAGTGTGTGGGGGTAGATGGGGGTATATTGCCAGGGAGTCGTAAAGTGGCGCTTCTTGAGAGGTGGTTCCACCATCATCTGAAGAAAAAAACATTCTATGATTATCCTTATTAGAGATTCTGGTTAATTTAGTGAATTAAGTTATTTGAGTATATTTGTATATGGGCCCAAGTGCGTCTTCGCCCATCAGGTTTTACTCTAAAGTTTATATGCTTCCCCCTTCTCCTATATAAGGAGGGGGATTCCTCTTATCAAACATATCATGTAGCCTTCTTTTACTTTATCACATGGTATCAGAGCATAGATCCATAGTCTAACCCTATACAAGAAAGTAGGGTGCCTCTGCCTACAGGCGGCAGCCATCTATTCTTGGCTTGGTCGCCCGCCAAGCATCTTTTAGAACTCCATGGTCATCTCCTCCCTTCATATTTTATAAAAATTCAATCGTTAATACAGTTGTTGCCAAACTACGCGAGATCTACATCAATCCCCTGCCATCCGTTGTGTACAAAGCCCACTTTGTTTCTGCCAAGAACACATGCACATTGATCTACTTTTTTTTTCCAAGAGGTCTCATCTATAGTTATCCCCTCTCGCCCTCGCGATCTGTAATACAACTTATTTTCGTCTGCCTTCCTTACATATCATGTGCACCGGGCATCCCCTTTCCTCCATCATAAATTGTTGTGTCCACAATATTCGCTATCAATTTTGACTCCAAGGAATACGAGATCGGCTCCCCCCTTCCTTACTGTGAGATAGTGTCTAACAAGTAAAAGAAATCATGTTCTTAACCACCAGTACAGGATTGAAGTATAGCAGTCCAAAAGACTTTTTGTTCATATTCCATACACACATCATCTATACTCCGAGGGATTATTTGACTGGGTTCATCTTTCTTCGACTATCGCTCCCTTTTCTTTTATCACCAATTATTTTATGGCTGGTCATCAGTTTTGTGGTCAACAATGGTATGAATCGTCAATCATGTTTGAACATATTTGACTACAAGTAAATAGACATGGTTTTGGTTATTTTATTGTGGTTGTCAATAAAATCCACTATGTCATTGGCTATCACAACCGTCTTGTCCTTTTCTTTCTCTCATTGCACTGCAGGATCAATTGCTATTATGAATCTTGCATAGCCTTGGAATCATCCACAACATTCCATTAGTATCGGCAATAGCCGATGGCAACTCAGGCTTCCACGTGAAACTCGGTCGGATCCTACAATCCACCCACAACCATGTTATAATGACATCCACAAATAGCGTATTGTCGTTGCCATTCAATTTTCCATGTAGGACTTCATGGGCGTCTCATGTGTCATACAACAGGCTTACCTAGCCGCATCTTTCTAGAAGCAACTCAACGGAAAAAAATGGATGTAGAAGTAAGGCAGCAACCAAAGATAGTTCACATAGACCCATCAAGATTTTATATTTTTATCCTTGCGTTTAGAAAAAACTGCCATACATCAGCATCCCCAACTTTTACGCCACAAAAGAAGTCATCATATGCACCCTTATTATACATTCTGGTAGTACTATCTTTGTTTCCTCCTATTATATATCGGTATTGTTTTATTTTTGTGCCACCATTCCTATATCGGTGTTTATGAATTTCCACCCCAACCACTCTTGGTTACCTTCCATGGTTGGTGTGAGGGGGAGAAATAAAGGAGAGATGGGATGGAGGAGAGGAAGATTATGTTTTGTTGTCCTATATTTTTGTGGATTTTTATGTTGTCTTTTTCGATGGTTGATTTTTCAAGCTGATGGTCTTCTAACTGGCTACATCGACTCTACTTTCTAACTTTTGTCCATTACACATTGACATTGTCCATGCTTTGCGCATGTTGACTACTTCTACTGTGAACTAGCACTCTCTAGACTTTTCTACTATGAGCTAGCACTCTCTGGAGTTTGTGAGCCAGGACTCTCTAGACATGGTGACCAATACTTTCTGGACTTTTCTATTGTGAACCAACACTCTCTGACTTGTCTGTGCTTTACGCACGTTGACTTTCTACTTGTCCATGCTTTGTGTGCATGTTGACCTTCTGCTACTGCAGTCCAACACTCTCTATTTCGTTTGTTCTCTGTTTGCACATTGACACTACTGTTGCTGTGAACCAACATTCTCTGAGTTGTGACGTTAGCGACTGTGATGAAGACCATGATGCTTTGCTGCTTACTTGTGCTCCAGATAACACCATTATGAGAAGCTTCTGCAACCTGCTATGGAGTATCTACTTGAGGGGAAGTGTTTGAGTAATGAGTGCTTTATTGTAATCTTGAGGGGGAGAAATCTGGTAAGGGCTTGGTTTATCTTTTATTCTGTTTTGTTCTTTTTAGTTTGTCTGTTTGTTTGCAAGCTGACTTGGGATTATCCTAAGCTTTAGCTTGAGGGGGAGTGTTAGAGAGTCTAGTTAATTTAGTGAATTAAGTTCATAGAGTCTATTTGTATATGTGCCCAAGTGTGTCTTGGCCCATTACGGTTTAGTCTAAAGTATGTATGCTTCCCCTTCTCCTATATAAGGAGGGGGATTCCTCTTATCAAATATATATCATAAAGCCTTCTAATTTTCACATGGTATCAAAGCCCTCTTAATGGGCCAAAAATATAATAGAGGGCTTGGTTAATTTAGTTGATTATGTTAATTGAGTATATTTGTATATGGGCCCAAGTGTGTAATGGATTCAGTCTAAAGTTTGTATGCTTCCCCCTTCTCCTATGTAAAGGAGGGGATTTTCTCTTGTCAAATATATCGCCATAGTCGTCTTTTACTTTATCATAATCATAATATACATTCTATAAGTATTCTTATGACAAAGATATCATGTCAATGTTCAAAATTTCAACGAAATTGTCGAAAATTCGGTCGAAATTTCTGTTTCTGTGGCAATCAGACATCGAAATTGACTAACGAAACTCTCGAAACAGACAGATCATTGATTTTTTTTTCTATGTTTTCATATACTATGTTCTACCTAGAGCATATTTTTTTGCACATTTTTGTGTTTTTAAGTCTATATATTGTGCTTGCAAACTATAATGACTTAATTCATTGATTTCACCATTGAAAATTAACATAAAAAATACCCATCAATATGCCCGGGGAAACAGTTCAGAACCATTCACTAAAAAATGATGAGACCCCACCCCCCACATATCCAATATGAAATATTATTACATATTTGAGTAGATCTACATTAGTAGATCATTCTGGTAAATTTTCATAAATTAATTCATTTATTTTGCCGTCGAAACGCTAGGAGCACATTTATCGAAATTTTTGTCAAAATTTGTCGAAATTTCTGTTTCCGTGGCCACCGAAACGACATCGAAATCAGACATTTTCTTCCTTGCAATGAATCATACTCAATATTACGAGTCATGTTTTCAATATTCACATTTAAGTCAAGAATCAAGTTTAAGTTCATAGAGGGAGAACTTGCATCATATGAAAGAGGGAGAAATCCCATTATGATACAAACTAAGTTCAGTTGATGATGTAATGAAATGAATTGATATAATTTTATATTCTTCCCTATCACGTTATTCAAGGACTTTCCTAACATCATATACTCATAAGTGGGCAATCATAGAGGGTGGTCCATATAGCATATATATCAATTAAATTGTGTAAATAAATGTTGAAAGACCTTCAAGAAATTATTATGTCAAAGGTTATGTCAAATCTTTAAATTTTAAGATTTATATTTACTTTTCTATTAAATAGCATACATGATATGGGTTTACTTACATTGTTTACTTTTTGCATAGCTATGGGACGAGAGGTGCCTAGATCGAGAAGCCAAGGAGAACTGAAGCGAGAACTTCCGCGTAGCTGACCCCACATGAAACTTTAGCTTGGTGGGGTTCCATCGACCACTCAAGAAGAGCAACCATCTAATTTATTTAATGATCTGATGCTTTAAGATAGTTTAGTGTGTGCGTATTAGGTTATAGTTTCCTTTATGAGACTATTTATGTAGGAGGCTTATTTTCAAAAGTTATGCATAAACCTCTTTTTCAATTAATTCATAGTGGTTATCATATACTGTGTTGATTCAAATATCATGAATTGTGATGTTCCTCCGATCAAAGTGACCCATGCTATGAAAAATATGGTGTTTGCTTCCATTGTTTATATATATATACACACACACACACACACACACACATATAGTTAGAGGGGCGGTACATCTATCAATATTATTGAATACAAATCTGGATCCATTAGGTCTTTATAGACTTTTTTGGGGAAGAGGCGCTTGAAGTGAATTCAGGGTATTCAAAAGCATCTAGCACATTCCTTACACCCGCAAATTTCTGATCTGTGGCAACAGCTTTAGGCTAAGCTTAAATTTTTTCATTAGGAGGAAATATTCTGGTGCCAAAAACAATTATCTTCTTACCATGATAAAGAGAAGGGTTAAGATCTCCATGCTTAAAATTGCTCAAGGTGACTGGGTCTATAACTCTGATGAGACTAAAAGCATGATCCTTCTGCATTTGCAGAACAAATAGATTGAGGAAGATGCTGGTGGGCGTATCTGGAATTACCTTATAGGTTTTACAAAAATCTTTAGGTCCGTACAGGAGAGGGAGGTCAGAACTAGCAAGTACCATTATAAGACCTACAGAACTAAATTCCGAATGCAGCTGGGATTTGCAAAAGCAAGAGATATAGGTTATTAGAAAAGGCATCTCGCTGCATATTGAAGAGAAAGGAAAATTAAACAGAAAATGCCGTCATAAAAGATATCAGCATGACCCAAACTAGAAAACTAACAAAAGAGGAGACTTGTTGATTGTAGTTTATAGGGTGTTGGAATGCCGGAGTCTTTAAAAGTACAATGACGGCTATGGTATAGTGACAGAGACAGGGTAATAACTATAGATCATTGTCCACAACATTTTTTGAATATAAATAAAAGGTGTTAGAATAAAGTTGTTCTTTCACCTGTTATTTTTCGTCCAATGATTAAGATAGTTCATTTTGTAACATTAAAAAACAATTATATAGATTAACCTGGCAAGAAGTAAGGAACCAAGATAGAGACTATTGGATACCCTACCTCCCCAAGAGACATGAGACTCCATAAGCGTCTGCAGTCAATTTGGATAACATTCCAAACATGAATACAGAAAACTAACTACAAATTTAATGGTCTACATATTATTGTGTGAAGTCTAGCAATTTGCTCAAACGCAAAGTCCAAAATCAACTTTGTAGATTAGTTAAAGAGTGTTAAGGAATAAGTCAACATCAGGAATTATTAGCAATAAGGTTCCATTGGGCGCTTGTGAGTTTCTACACAAAGGCAAGAACTCCGACATATTAGCAATAAGGTACCAGGATCCTACTGGATGTAGACAAGTGAAACGAGAATGCAAGTTGTACACGTAAAAGAACTGCAGCTAGCTGATAAGAAATCAAATGTAAATCGTTTGTTAAGCATGATGTAGTTGTTTTCTGTAAATCTGTGGGTACTCTTCATCAAACTTCGTGTGCTTATACCCCACAACAAAATGGTGTTGCTGAGCGAAAGAATAGGCACTTATTAGAAGTTACCAGAACAATAATGATGCATTCTCATGTGCCCCGATCTTATTGGCCTGAAGCTATCTTAACTGCATGTTTTCTGATTAATAGGATGCCATCGTCTGTTATTGGGAATACAATTCCCTTCCAAGTTTTGCACCCCGACATCTCCATGTTTCCTGTGCCTCCTAGAATTTTTGGGTGTACCTGTTTTGTTCGGTTGCTTGGTCCTATTTCTGATAAGTTGTCTCCTCGAGCTGCTAAATGCATTTTTTGGGCTATTCTCGGACTCAAAAGGGTTACAGATGTTATAATCCCAGCACTCGAAAGTGGTTTACTAGTAATAATGTTGTCTTTTTTGAGGACACACCATATTATTCTTCAGCAGGAGATAGTTTGCAGACTGATATTCTGGATCCTCCTTTACCTGTTATTGCTGACTGTATGCCTGATCGCATTGACACTGAGACTAATGCAAAGCAAGACCCTCCTATTATTGTTTATCAGCGCAGGAATAAAGCACCTTCCACAAACGTACCCCCCCAAGACAACCAATCTTCTCCTCCAGAAGGTTCTGCTGCTCCTGAGGTAAACTCTGATCTTAACATACCTATTGCTCTCCGCAAGGGTACTCGTTCTTGCACTTCCCATAGCATTGCTCAGTGTGTGTCGACTGCTCATCTAAATACTCATTCCAACAATTTTGTATCTGCCTTATCTGCTGTGGCTGTTCCAAAGAATGTTCAGGAAGCTTTGAAAAGCACAGCTTGGACATCTGCTATGAATGATGAAATGCTAGCTCTTACTGACAGAGACACTTGGGAGCTGGTGGATCCACCTCCTCAGTGTAAGCCTGTAGGTTGCATGTGGGTTTATGCAGTCAAATATCAACCTGATGGTACGGTTGAGAGGTTGAAGGCAAGGCTTGTTGCGAAGGGATACACTCAGACTTATGGCATTGACTATTTTGAGACTTTTTCTCCTGTTGCTCGTCTTAACTCTGTCAGGATTCTTTTATCTGTTGCTGTGAATCTAAACTGGCCTCTTATGCAGCTTGATGTGAAAAATGCCTTTCTATATGGTGATTTACAGGAGGAGGTGTATATGGAGCAACCTCCTGGGTTTGTTGCTCAGGGGGAGTCTCATAAAGTATGCAGGCTCAAAAAGTCTATCTATGGGCTCAAGCAGAGTCCTCGTGCCTGGTTTGATAAGCTGAGCAGGATTATGATTGATTTTGGCTTTCTAAGGTCACAAGTTGACCATTCTGTATTCACAAAAAAGACTTATGCTGGTATTACTGTTCTGATTGTATATGTTGATGATATTATTATTTCTGGCAGCGACACTCTTGGTATTCATGCTACTAAAGATCATTTGGGCAAGCATTTTGCTACCAAAGATCTAGGTAGACTCCGGTACTTTCTTGGCATAGAAGTCTCTAGAAATTTTAATGCCTTGGTTCTTTCGCAGAGAAAATATGTTCTTGATATACTGCAGGAGACTGGTATGCTTGGTGCGAGACCTTCAGATACTCCTCTTGATCCCAATGTCAATTGGGATGATGATTCTTCTGCTATGTTTTCTGATCATAAAAAATTCAGGAGGCTGATTGGTAAATTGATCTACTTGACTGTTACTCGTCCTGATATTGCTACTGCAGTGGGTCTTCTTAGCAGATACCTCGACAAACCTAGACAATGCCACTGGGATGTTGCATGTCAAGTCTTGAGATACTTAAAAAGATCTCCTGGCAAGGGACTTCATTATAAAAACAATGGGCACTGTGTTCTTGAAGGATATTCTAATTCTGATTATGCAGGCAGCAAAGTTGATAGAAGATCTACTTCTGGCTATTGTACCTTTGTAGGGGGCAATCTTGTCACTTGGAGGAGCAAGAAACAGAATGTGGTGGCCAGGTCTAGTGCTGAGGCTGAGTACAGGGCCATGGCCCATACTGCTTGTGAGTTGCTATGGGTGCGTTCTCTTCTGAAAGAATTTGGGATTGAGTCTTCATCGGCCATTCCTATGCATTGTGATAACAGAGTTGCCATCTTCATTGCAAATAATCCTGTCTATCATGAGCGCACCAAACATATCGAGGTTGATTGCCACTTTATCAGAGAGTATATTCTTGCTGGCAAGATATGCACTCCTTTCACGCGATCTGAAGACCAAGTTGCTGATATCTTCACCAAGCTCTTGGCTAAGAAACAATTCTGCATGCTTCTGGACAAGTTGGGCATGATTGACATCTATGCTCCAACTTGAGGGGGAGTGTTACATTAGATATTTCCTGTTTTACTTAAGCATGTTATTTGTTTTGTTATTTTCCTTTATATATGGACCTCTCTGTAATTGTCTCAGTTATATATATATGAGGGTGCACACGTTGTGCAACCCTAAGCCTTTTGCAATACCTGACTCTGTCATATATATATATATATATATATATATATATATATATATATATATATATATATATATATATATATATATACACACACACACACATACACACACACATATAGTTAGAGGGGCGGTACATCTATCAATATTATTGAATACAAATCTGGATCCATTAGGTCTTTATAGACTTTTTTGGGGGAGAGGCGCTTGAAGTGAATTCTGGTATTCAAAAGCATCTAGCACATTCCTTACACCCGCAAATTTCTGATCTGTGGCAACAGCTTTAGGCTAAGCTTAAATTTTTTCATTAGGAAGAAATATTCTGGTGCCAAAAACAATTATCTTCTTACCATGATAAAGAGGGGTTAAGATCTCCATGCTTAAAATTGCTCAAGGTGACTGAGTCTATAACTCTGATGAGACTAAAAGCATGATCCTTCTGCATTTGCAGAACAAATAGATTGAGGAAGATGCTGGTGGGCGTATCTGGAATTACCTTATAGGTTTTACACAAATCTTTAGGTCCGTACAGGAGAGGGAGGTCAGAACTAGCAAGTACCATTATAAGACCTACAGAACTAAATTCCGAATGCAGCTGGGATTTGCAAAAGCAAGAGATATAGGTTATTAGAAAAGGCATCTCGCTGCATATTGAAGAGAAAGGAAAATTAAACAGAAAATGCCGTCATAAAAGATATCAGCATGACCCAAACTAGAAAACTAACAAAAGAGGAGACTTGTTGATTGTAGTTTATAGGGTGTTGGAATGCCGGAGTCTTTAAAAGTACAATGACGGCTATGGTATAGTGACAGAGACAGGGTAATAACTATAGATCATTGTCCACAACATATTTTGAATATAAATAAAAGGTGTTAGAATAAAGTTGTTCTTTCACCTGTTATTTTTCGTCCAATGATTAAGATAGTTCATTTTGTAACATTAAAAAACAATTATATAGATTAACCTGGCAAGAAGTAAGGAACCAAGATAGAGACTATTGGATACCCTACCTCCCCAAGAGACATGAGACTCCATAAGCGTCTGCAGTCAATTTGGATAACATTCCAAACATGAATACAGAAAACTAACTACAAATTTAATGGTCTACATATTATTGTGTGAAGTCTAGCAATTTGCTCAAACGCAAAGTCCAAAATCAACTTTGTAGATTAGTTAAAGAGTGTTAAGGAATAAGTCAACATCAGGAATTATTAGCAATAAGGTTCCATTGGGCGCTTGTGAGTTTCTACACAAAGGCAAGAACTCCGACATATTAGCAATAAGGTACCAGGATCCTACTGGATGTAGACAAGTGAAACGAGAATGCAAGTTGTACACGTAAAAGAACTGCAGCTAGCTGATAAGAAATCAAATGTAAATCGTTTGTCTTAGAATATTTATTGCGAATGAAATATGAAGACATCGCGTGAACCAAATAGTACATTCTTGGATTGGCGGCTTACCTGGGAAGTACAATTGCTAGAGTCTGTAATGCCATCTAGGCGCATGGTATGGGCAGTAGAAGTAGTTAAACTTCTTTCCCAGGCAGATTGCTCGACCATCATATGGTGTCTGCAGCTCCCCACTCCCAAAATCGTAGAAGTACACTCGACGGCCCTCGGTGCCTACTATAGCCTTACCTGGATCGCCAGGCATCTGAACCGCACGAGGATTGTCTAGAAAGCGATCTGCACTCCTGTCAAACGGACGCTGCACTATCAATGCAGCGAAATCAACCTGGTGCTTCATCTGCCACACAGGTGGCATCTCATGATCACCGGCATCAACAGCACGGACCCAGACACGGAACTCATGATTATCTCCCACATAGAGAACAAGTTCCCTGTTGTCAGACTCGTCCATGGAAAGCCAAACCTGCCCCTCCCTAATCCTCTGCTCCTCATCAGGCGGCACCGGCCCTTCCTCCAGACAGTCTCTAACCGGATCGTAGAGAAAGAAGTGTTGCTGGTCATCCAACCAGTAGTATACTCCTCTTATGACCATCGAAGTGTACTTCCAATTATTAAATTGGATCTTTAGCGGCCTCTGAAGCCTAGACCAGCGTCTGGTTCTTGAGGAATAGATGTCCACCATTGTATTGTTAGGATTTGAGAGGCCGTCGGCATTCATGGGAAGGAGGACGCGAACGATCTCGTATTCATAACGCACACCATTTTCCACCGACGGGTAGCGGCAATGGAATCCTACAATGCATACCGTCTCACGAGGTGGGCTAGGAATCTCCAGCCACTGCTTGGTCATCGGATTGCAGACATAATACCGCAGCTCCGGCATAGACAGCACGTCGCCGGCGCGGATATAGAGCTTTCCCGTCATGCTGTAGCAGAGGAGGACACCGTTCGAGGAGCAGATGAAGCGCCGCTCGGACAGAGGCCTGGATTCGGGGAATCCAGCGATGAGCTCTCTCCCGCTGACATCCCCATGGAACCGAACCAGCTGGTCCCTGTCGTCGAAGCGTGAGCGTGTCGGGTAGAGAAAGAAGCCGACGCACAACCTGAGGGGGAAACGGAGGTACTCGGCGCGGAAATCCGGTTTGGTGATGATGGAGTTCCACAGCTTCCAGACGGCCCTGCATCGGACTAGTGAAGTCAATGGGAGGCGGAGGAAAACTTCCTGGAGCTGATCTTTGCACTCCACGAGAGGATGCATCATTGGTGGAGGGTGTGGAGGACGGCTGCTTGGAAAGTGGCGAGGCGACGCCTTGTGGTGAAGATATATGGGGCTCCTTACTCACGGGGCAGATGGTCCCTTTGCAGAATCCGGCGCGGTGTAACGATACAGACCACATTGCGAGCATTTCGGGGGCGGCGGTTGGGCGGAATAGCATTTTGGGGGCGACGGTCGGAATCCGGAGTCGTACCAACCCTATACTCCCTGTTGTTAGTACCGTCGGAAGAGAAAGGAATAGAAGCGGGAAACGAGATTCGAATTCATTCAAATTCAAGAACCGTATACAAGCCACGTGGGTTTCCCTTCTAACCGGTCTAACCAACTTACCACAGACTAGCTAGCTCCAAATTGAGCTGTTATAACCACTAACTAACAGCTCAAATTGACTCCTATATTTCCGGAGCTGCTGTCATAATTACCTCCCGCCAATGCTTTGCTTTAGCATGTAATTAATCTCCCACCACAAACTTTCACTCAAGCAAATTTCTTCATTTTACCTTCAGATTTTTTTTCTCAAATTGGCATGTAAAAGATAAATTATCACATCTATGTTCTTCATAGTTGAGTCCACCATAGCTACTTTTTTAAATGATTTGGCACATAAGAAAGTAAATTGGGTGATATCCACCCATACATTGCTTCAAATGGTGTGCTTTTTGTTACATAGTCGGAATGGTTGAATTTGAATTTAGGCGGAAGATCATTTTAGGGGCGACGGTCAGAATCCTACAAATTCATAGAATTGTGTCGGAATACAAGTGATACCCCGCTCACCGGGCCAGACTGGTTTTTTTAATTCTTTATACCCAGTTCACAACCGAATTATGGCCACGTGGGCCTCCCTTCTAACCGATCTAATGGACTTATAACAGACTAGCTAGCCCCATCTTAAGCCCCGTTGTAAGTGACTCCTATATTTCCGGAGTTGTCAACTACTAACTAACAGCTCTAGCTTACTCCTATGTTTTGGAGCTGCTATAACAATTAGCTCCCGCCAATCCTTCAAATATGACCTTGTCCTCAAGGTTTAATTAGTTCATGTCAAGATTTTTTTTTGAGGTGGAGATCAATGTAACAGACAAGCTCGAACCTCATGAGAAGCAAAAAGAACATCGTCCTTCTCATACTCAGCCATCTAAATGGGAGTTTGAATCAAATGGTGTATTTGCTTGTCCACTTAATCAATACTTCAATAGCAACTCTACTTTTCATTTATTCTGGAACCATCTTCCTCTCCATAATTTACTGAAGGTGTAAATTTTGTTCACTAGAAAATGTTGGAACTGTTAATCTTCTTGGATTATCAAGCTCAACTTCTTCTTCAATAAATTTACATGTGAAATCAGAGGTGGAAGTTCGAGCTTGTAAGCCACGTCAATTGTTCTTTTACGGACTTCAAAAAGCCCATAAAAAGATGGAGTTAGCTCTTTCTTCCTTTTTTTTACAATTAACACATGCCTACGAAAATGTTAAAATAATGAAATCAAATCTCCCACCACAAACACTCTCTCGATTATATAGTGGCGGCAA
Source organism: Alisma plantago-aquatica (assembly GCA_963693085.1). Classification (NCBI taxonomy): domain Eukaryota; kingdom Viridiplantae; phylum Streptophyta; class Magnoliopsida; order Alismatales; family Alismataceae; genus Alisma; species Alisma plantago-aquatica. The sequence goes on from OY856415.1 coordinate 131,381,804, forward strand.
GTTTCTTCATTCTATCATGAGATTTTTTTCTTTTCAAATTGACCTGTAAAAGATGAGTTATCTCGTTTATGGTCTTCATAGCTGAGTCCACCATGGGCACATTAAACACCTTGGCATGTAAGAAAGTAAAAGTGGGTAGTGTCTTCCCATACATGGCTTCATATGATGAGCTCGTTGTTGAAGCATGTGGGGAAGGAGTTATGTCACCACTCGGTCCAAAGTGATTCTTTTGTGACACGCCAATGTTATGCATGTAGATTTTAATTTGTACAACTATCAAGTAATATAAGGGATGATGATCCATGATATTGTCAAAGCGTGTAAAGTTGGGGCACTAGAAATTGTTAAAAATTAGAAGTAATCTGTCGAGTCGATGAAAATGGCTTAATTTGGATTTGATAAAATAGTTAATGATTAGACTAGTAATTAACTAAGATGGTTGAATATCAAGGCGAGCGATTCTCTAGAACACCAATTCTCCTATGCAACTCACTATTCTAAATGAAATAATTTATGAACAAATTAATATTGTTATTTTGGATATACATTGTGTTTGTAGTGCTTACAGACCATAACACCATGTCTAGCTAAGAAAAATATTAGTTTATTAGTATTGTTGACTTAGCTAGACCAATCGAACTCATTCTATAGCAATAAGTGTAGGGAAATACGGCATCAGACAAGTGGCAGAAATAAAAAATTTACTGACATATTTTCCATTAAGCGGTGGATCACGTCAATAACTATGCAAGGAAAGGATAGTTTTACGAAGATATATACCTGGTCCTGGAGCAAGTCCAGGGACAATCTCTATCGATGTAGATATACCCTATCTTAGACGGTGTCTGTACAACTCCTAGTTTCACTAAGACTCATATGACTGCTCCTCCACATATTGTAGACTCGAACGTCATCATCTGTAGCAACTCTTCTCGTCACGGACTGTTGGTTGACATCATCCTCCTTAATGGTGAGAAAAGGCCACCTCGCCTCTAGAAAAGTTCACAGGGACCAACTAGAATTCTTATCGTCCTACTAAGACAGACAAGAAGGAGTTGCCCCTCCCATTGGTGTATTAGTCACCAACCTACTTTCTCACAACAATGATCCTCAGTTGTTTCTCTACCGTAGTTATCCCTCCCTAGTTAGGTAGGACTTACTTAGACTCTCTTGGTTATCACAACCAGAGAGGACAACAATTGTCAGAGTAACTAATTCTTAATTATATTGTTGAGTTGTGTTCTTGGAAGCCCCTAGTATCCCTCTATTTATAGGTGGGGTTAGGGTTTAGGTTCCCAGTCTATGCGGGAGTGTAAGGGACCAGAAGATCTTGAATTTTTATAAGAATGACATACTCATACTCAACCATCTAAATGGGAGTTTGAATCAATTGTTGTATTTGCATGTCTACTTAATTAATACTTCAATAACAACTCTACTTTTCATTGAATCTAGAACCATCTTCCTCTCCATAATTTTCTCAAGGTGTAAATTTTGTTTACTAGAAAATGTTCGAACTGTTACTCATCTTGAATTATCCAAGCCCAACTTCTTCTTCAATAAATTTTTCATGCAAATTAGAGGCAGAAATTTGAGCTCTTAAGCCACATCAATTGTTCTTTTAAGGACCTCAAAAAGTCCATAAAAAGATGGAGTTAGCTTTATCTTCCTTTTTTTACAATTAACAAATGCCTACAGAAATGTTAAATATTTAAATCAAATCTCCCACCACAAACACTCTCTCGATTGTATAGTGGTAACAATCTCCGTCGATGTAGACATACTCTACTTTGGACGGTGTCTGTAAAACTCCTAGTTGTATTGGGACTCATCTAACTGCTCCTCAACGGATAGCAGACTTGAACGTCGTCGTCTGCAGCAACTCCCCTTGTTACAGACGGTTGGTTGATGTCGTCCTACTTAGCGGCGGAAAAAGTCTACCTTGCCTCTAGAAATAGTCCACACAGACCAACTAAAACTCATGTCGTCTTGGTAGAACGGGCAAGGAGTTATCCCTGTTGTTGGTGTACTAGTCACCAACATTCTCTCTCAAAGCAACAATACTCAATTGTTTCTCTCCTGTAGCTATCTCACCCTAGTCGGGTAGGAATTGTTTGGACTCCCTTGGTTACCACAACCAAATATGATAACAATTATCAGAGCAACTAATTCTCAATTGTCTATGTTGTGTTGTGTTTTGGAAAACCCCCAGGGTCCTTCTATTTATAGGCAGGGTTAAGGTCAGGGTTTTCAATTTATGCGGGGGAGGAAGGAACCTGAATATCTCATGTTTTCACAACAATTTTGGAAATTTTGCAAGCTACAACATCCATAACTGTCATCTGGCACGCGAGACAGTTGTCTTGCACTATGAGACGATCATTTTGTAATTTTTTTAGTTTTGTATATTTTTCAGAAATTCAATTCCAATTAATGTGTAACATGACATCAGTACCAATCCTTGATGCGATCAAATTGCACCTAGAAATGGCCATTTGATGCATGTGAGACAGGCATCCCTCATGTCGGGTCAGGAAAATTTCTAGCCAATGCACAATACAATCAACCTGACACTCCAAATATTTGTCTGAACACTTGAACTGATTGTTTGGCAGTCTAATCAGGTAATTTGTTGCGTGAATTGAATACCTAATCACTTTCTTAATCAATCCAATCATCATTTAGGATCAAACTCTTATTCTATATGAGTTCCTATGTGTGTGACCCTATAGGTCCCATATTACATTGTTATTGAATGTCCATAACAACTCATGACATCACAAGCAATGTGCGGTGTCTAGTCACGCATCATTGTTACCCAAGTAAATGGAAAGTTGGAGAACAACTTCAACCTACAATCTGTGTATAGTGTTATAGTGTTTGTATAGTTCTTTTGTTACGAATATCTAGATTGAACTTGATTTGTGGATCTGTCATCCTCTTTAACATTCAATTATTCAATGTTTCTTGCTATAGCAGACTATGTGAGACATGTGTAATCTCAATATCATATATTGATTCACATATACATGGCCATGTATTTAGCAGTCTCTCTAACTCAAGTGGCCTTTGATATCATACTCCATAAGAGGGACAAATACCATCTCTATCACTCACAATAAGTTACACCCACATCCCACAATTACTACTAATCATAAGATAGGGCATAAGTTTGAGGATTATACTTAATATAAAGTTCATTCCCAATTTTTTTTTTCTTTTATTTCAAACTCTTTGTTTTCTCGCATTCAATCACATAACTAAACTTTAGAAAGGAACCAAACCTTGATTACTCTAATATGATCTCAATATTAATGATACACATCTAGACATTCATTATGTTCCTCACACTTCCATGTACATACAGCATGATAAATGTATATTTATCCCTTTTATTTTATATTTTTTATATTTGTTTAGGATTATTTTGTTATTTATTCTCTTAATTTCATAATTAATTGTGTTATTTTGTATTTCTCTCTTTAATTGGAGTTTTAATTCTATTTTCTTAGATTTTGTAGGAAAAATACACAATTTACAGCAGTCCTGAAATTCATATATACCCTCCACTAAAAGTGACATAACTCTTGCATTTAAACTCCAAATTGAGTGCACAAGTATTCATTGGAAAGGGAATTTAATTTCCTAAAATAAAATTCTATTATTTGGACCGCTTTTGTACTTTTAACGGGAGAGAAATACGTTCGAAATCACTGTTTTGAGAATCTGCATTAAAGGGAGTTACATGGTCAAGATAATTAAAGACAACAAACTTTCGATTTGACCAGATCCAGAAAATTTAAAATTTGGTCTCCCTCTCTTTTTTCCCCCTCTTTTGAGGGTAGCCTACCCCCTCTGCCTCCTATAAAAGGAGAGACTCTTCACTTGTAAAAGTATTCCATTCTTCATTCTATTTCATTCATTTTTTAGTTATAGACCATATCTTGTATAATGTTGGATCTCATTTAGTTTGCAATTCTTTTGGTCTTGTTATGTCTGGGTAAATCTTTCTGGGGAATGGAAGTAGCCCCTTAGCCCGGTTCTATTCAATATAATCAATTATATTCCTCCATCGAACAAATGTCTTCTCTCTGTTTATGCATGGTTATTTGGATGATCTGATATATTCTTATGGAGTGATAGACCGTGGATCTCTGTAAGAATGAAACAATAGTCCCTTAATTGCGATTATCATCTTTTCGTCTATTTTATCTTATTCTTTTTATAATCATTGGTGACGCGACCACCTGAGCCTTGGGTTTGAATGCCGGTTTGAATTCACATGCCTTTTGATATGACCGTGGATAATGGCATGTTGGACGGTTGGGCAATGATCCGTGAACGCCGGGACCAACGGGTTCACGGGAAGTCTGACCCTTATGAGTTTGTCCGTAATGACATGTAAACACAAGGTCCTGATTTGATCCTTGGAGTTTAGAATTTGATTAGTTGTATAGGAACGTGGTTTTGGTGGTGATCTTCCGGACCCCAGATCTTTATTTCTTGATTAATTACATTTTATTTCAGCACTTTTATTTTATTCTTAGTTTTAACAACTCTCTTAAATCGGGATTTAATTCTTGTACTTGCGATCGGATTTGGATTTTGATTTTTCTCTTCCGCCGTCCCTTGGATCGATACCTATCTATACTAAGTTGACTTGTTGTTCACAACAAGTTGACAACCGGGTTAGAAGGTTAAACTCTAGGACTTTTCCTAGTGATTGTTGCGTGTACAACGACGTGCATCAATTTGGCACCATTTCTGGGGATGGCACAGTTGTTTTTCGGATCTTCTTGCCTGTATATCTTGTATAATCCTTGTTCATATTCTCTAACTTTCATAACTTTAGTCTTTTTTATAATTTCTTTTAGATTTTTGTAATTTCTTTTTGCCTTCCGAGCACAATTCTGGAAGTGTATCTCCTCTTTCTGCTGAGTTTCCATTCCAGCAGTACTGCTTTCTAGTTATTTTTTTATTTTAGTTTATTTTATAAATTTTTTTAGATTTATAATTTTTAGTTCTCTTTGTAAAATTTTTCTAACCTTTTATCTCACAATCTTTCTTCTCTCATTCATTGATTGATATATCTTTTAGGAACTTTTCTTTTCAAATGGAGTGGACATCCCAATATCCCCCACAATGTTATTATTGTGGTCTCTACCACCATGCATATCTTGCATGTCCAACTCTACCCCATGCTTACAATAACACCCCTTTTTGCGAGCCCTTTCATCCTGATGGATACAATGTGAATCCACATTTTTCTAAGAACCATTATGGGGAACCTTACTATCCATATTCTAATGGGGGATATGATCAACAAAATTTTGTGGGGTGTAACCAACAAAACCTTGGGGGTTATGAACATGTTTATGAAACCCAATGTAATCCTCAACAAGAAGAGAAACTTAAGTCCCTAGAGAATATGGCAGCAAAACTCCTAACTAGCCAAACCTTATTGGCCACCTTACTAGAAGCCCAAACCCAAAATATAGATTGTTCAAATATGTTTCCTCATGAATTGGTGACACCTTATAATATTGAATCTTCCTACCAAGATGGACGCAATGGAAATTACAATCCACCTTCTTCTGGAGATTATTATGAGGAGCAATGCCACCCAAAACAATATGAGGAGTACTATGGCCAAGGACACTATGGGGAGTGTGGCGAGGATGACCAAAATTTTGGGGTGTATAAATCCTATGGTGAAATGCAAATTGATATTGAACTGGAAGAGAGACTTAAGGCCCTAGAAAAGAGGGTAGCAGAAGCACAAGCAAAACATGAATCCAGTCAAGCCATGTTAGCTACCTTTCTAGAGGGTCAATCACAAACTCCCCTATAGAGCTTGAGAAACCCAAGATGGTTCTTCATGACGATGACGATGATGATCCTTATTTTGTGTCATATATGTCAGATCCTGAAGAAATAGAACAAACCATGGAGCCATATTTTGTGTGTGATGAGGACGTTGGTATCCCTATCTTTCCTTTAGAGACTCTTTTACTTGAATATGAAATGTCAAAGAAGGAGAGTCATTATGAAGATCCAACAACTCCTCCCATCCTCAACATAAATCTGAATGATACCATAGACCAATACCCTTCTTTTGAGTCTATTTTGGATAATGAGAATATAACCCCCTTTATGATTCTTCCCGAGCCGTCACAGCCAATTTCCATCCCACACATGGCTGATCTAGAAGGGGAGATACCACCATTAGAAGAAGCCCACACACCCCCTTATATTGTTAGCAAGGAAGACATCATCATCCCTCCTAAATACTTGGGGAACCCTTGTACTAAAAAATTAGAGACATATGTTACATCAACAATGAAACTTACCAAACCCAATGTTGATGGCATTAATTTTAAGGAGAAACAAAACAATTTTGTAAATGATTTTAAATTTTTTGTATTATCATCAATTCTCCCATATGCAGGTCATCATGATGGTGGAAAACCTGAACTAGATCCTCCACCCGACTCAGTTCATCATGCTCTACTGGTATTACTAGTCGGGTACCTGTCAACCTCTCCTTATCCACATCCATCTTCAACTTTTCCCTTGCTATCAAAGGAAGATCTATGGATATTATTGGAGGGAATGTGAGGCGAAAAAAAATATGAGCACCCCACTGAGCTTCTACAATTACCCTATCATATGGTATATTATGAAGCTCCTCAGATAAAGGTCCCAGCCCTCATACACATCCCCTTCAGCTGGACATTTTTTGAGCTACTTGGGCCACCTGGAAATCCTCGCTCTTCTCTTCCCTCCATCTTGGGTTTTGATTTTTCTCGGGATGAGCAACAATCTAAGTCCGGGGTGGAGGTGGTGGTATGTTTCTATTCCACCCCCTTATCTTTTTTTTATTCTTACATTATTTATATCTTTTTTTGTTTTGCATATAGTTACTTTGTTCATGACCATTATCTAGTCGGCCATGTTTTTTTATTTCTTTTGTTACAAAATGGCCTTTATCTAGTCGGCCAATATGAATAAATGTTCATCATTGTACCCCTTTGAATTTAGTAAATCTTCTGTAAAAAATTGTTACAAATTGCCATGTCTGAAACCACCATGTCACCTAGGATCCCAAAATAGCATCACTCCTTGGAAAAGTTGGCAAGCCGTATGGAATCAATCAAAACCAAATACAAATTTTCTCTATTTTTAAACTATTGATTAACTTGATATAAATCTTATATAATGTGATTAACATGACTGTTCTTTCTGATGTAATGACACTTTCAAAAAAAAATGTATGAAGTTATAAGCACAAGGACACCTTTTGTTTCTCCCTTATTTTCTTTCTAAAAAAAGAGAAGCAAAGAATCACCTCCAGACAAAAATCAAGTATGGGGTGGCATGCTTCCCATTAAAAAAAAATTCCATACCCCACAAAGGGGTGTACCATCAAAGGATGTAAAAAGTGCACATAAAAAAATTGTGACCAATGTAGCCACAACTACACAAATCTAAATCCCAAGTCGAATAGAGGAGGGATAAAAAAAAATCATCACTTCCTTTTTTGTTTTAACACCCCATAATTTCATCTTATTCTTGTACAACAACTCAAAAAAAAATACATTTATAAAAATGAGAGTGTCAAAGCAAAAGTAAGATGAAGCATGTTTTTCTACAAAAATCTTGATTTAGAACCAATATATGATATTTGTTTTTAATAGGTAATATAGAATTTTGTGTTTTGTGGTTTTAGGAGATTGGGTTGCTTTTCCAAATTTAGAGGTAAGGAATAAAGTGATGTTACAAGGATGAGGATAGACATGTTGTTAGTATAAATTGGAATAATTTATAATTTTATTTGTTTGAGGACAAACAAAGATCCAAGTCTGGGGTATTTTGATAAATGTATATTTATCCCTTTTATTTTATATTTTTGATATTTGATTAGGATTGTTTTGTTATTTATTCTCTTAATTTCATAATTAATTGTGTTATTTTAGATTTGTATCTTTAATTGGAGTTTTAATTCTATTTTCTTGGATTTTGTAGGAAAATTACACAATTTGCAGCAGTCATGAAATTCATATATACCCTCCACTAAAAGTGATAACTCTTGCATTCGAACTCCAAATTGAGTGCACAAGTATTCATTGGAAAGGGAATTTAATTTTCTAAAATAAAATCCTATTATTTGGTCTGCTTTTGTGCTTTTAACGGGAGAGAAATACGTTTGAAATCACTGCTGCGAGAATCTGCATTAAAGGGAGTTACACGGTCAAGATAATTAAAGACAACAAACTTTCGATTTGACCAGATCCAGAAAATTCAAAATTTGGTCTCCCTCTCTTTTTCCCCCTCTTTTGAGGGCAGCCTACCCCCTCTCCCTCCTAGTTCATGTCAAGATTTTTTTTTGAGGTGGAGATCAATGTAACAGACAAGCTCGAACCTCATGAGAAGCAAAAAGAACATCGTCCTTCTCATACTCAGCCATCTAAATGGGAGTTTGAATCAAATGGTGTATTTGCTTGTCCACTTAATCAATACTTCAATAGCAACTCTACTTTTCATTTAATCTGGAACCATCTTCCTCTCCATAATTTACTGAAGGTGTAAATTTTGTTCACTAGAAAATGTTGGAACTGTTACTCTTCTTGGATTATCAAGCTCAACTTCTTCTTCAATAAATTTACATGTGAAATCAGAGGTGGAAGTTTGAGCTTGTAAGCCACGTCAATTGTTCTTTTACGGACTTCAAAAAGCCCATAAAAAGATGGAGTTAGCTCTTTCTTCCTTTTTTTTACAATTAACACATGCCTACGAAAATGTTAAAATAATGAAATCAAATCTCCCACCACAAACACTCTCTCGATTATATAGTGGCGGCAAGTTTCTTCATTATATCATGAGATTTTTCTCTTTTCAAATTGACCTGTAAAAGATGAGTTATCTCGTTTATGGTCTTCATAGCTGAGTCCACCATGGGCACATTAAACACCTTGGCATGTAAGAAAGTAAAAGTGGGTAGTGTCTTCCCATACATGGCTTCATATGATGAGCTCGTTGTTGAAGCATGTGGGGAAGGAGTTATGTCACCACTCAGTCCAAAGTGATTCTTTTGTGACACGCCAATGTTATGCATGTAGATTTTAATTTGTACAACTATCAAGTAATATAAGGGATGATGATCCATGATATTGTCAAAGCGTGTAAAGTTGGGGCACTAGAAATTGTTAAAAATTAGAAGTAATCAGTCGAGTCGATGAAAATGGCTTAATTTGGATTTGATAAAATAGTTAATGATTAGACTAGTAATTAACTAAGATGGTTGAATATCAAGGTGAGCGATTCTCTAGAACACCAATTCTCCTATGCAACTCACTATTCTAAATGAAATAATTTATGAACAAATTAATATTGTTATTTTGGATATACATTGTGTTTGTAGTGCTTCCAGATCATAACACCATGTCTAGCTAAGAAAAATATTAGTTTATTAGTATTGTTGACTTAGCTAGACCAATCGAACTCATTCTATAGCAATAAGTGTAGGGAAATACGGCATCAGACAAGCGGCAGAAATAAAAAATTTACTGACATATTTTCCATTAAGCGGTGGATCACGTCAATAACTATGCAAGGAAAGGATAGTTTTACGAAGATATATACCTGGTCCTGGAGCAAGTCCAGGGACAATCTCTATCGATGTAGATATACCCTATCTTAGACGGTGTTTGTACAACTCCTAGTTTCACTAAGACTCATATGACTGCTCCTCCACATATTGTAGACTCGAACGTCATCATTTGTAGCAACTCTTCTCATCACGGACTGTTGGTTGACATCATCCTCCTTAATGGTGAGAAAAGGCCACCTCGCCTCTAGAAAAGTTCACAGGGACCAACTAGAATTCTTATCGTCCTACTAAGACAGACAAGAAGGAGTTGCCCCTCCCATTGGTGTATTAGTCACCAACCTACTTTCTCACAACAATGATCCTCAGTTGTTTCTCTACCGTAGTTATCCCTCCCTAGTCAGGTAGGACTTACTTAGACTCTCTTGGTTATCACAACCAGAGAGGACAACAATTGTCAGAGCAACTAATTCTTAATTATATTGTTGAGTTGTGTTCTTGGAAGCCCCTAGTATCCCTCTATTTATAGGTGGGGTTAGGGTTCAGGTTCCCAGTCTATGCGGGAGTGTAAGGGACCAGAAGATCTTGAATTTTTATAAGAATGACATTGTGACGACCGTCTCGCGAAAACAAGATTAACTAATGCGGAAGCGTTCATCAAGCAGTGGATTAGCGAAAATCACTAAAAATTAAAACTTTTTGCAAAGGGATCCAATCATAGGAAAACTCTTTCATTCAGAACCAAAGTAAAACTTTACATCCTAGTTCATATATATACATCTCATGTACTTTTGCTTCTCGAGGAATACAAACATTAACTACTCTGTCTTAACTGTACACAGGTAGTATAAAACCCTCGAGACACTAAGCCAAAATCTCGAAATCATTAACTACTACTCCAAGGACCTGAGAGTACAGAGACGACACATAGGACTTCTATATACATCTGAACATGACATGATAGACAATATCTCCACCTGAGATCTTATTACTGTCCCTGCTACTGTTGATGTCCTTCACCTCCTGAAGGATTCCTGTCTCCTCGTCCGCGTCCACCTAAAAATGTGGTTCCCACGGGGGTGAGACAATTATAAAAATTGCCCCAGCGAGAGATATAACTCTCCGCCAGAAACATTATTATTGCAACTTGAGAAGATGAATATGAACATGAGAATCATATCTATTTGACAGCAGATATTTTAATGTCTAACAGATTAAATCATTATTCTATATCAAAAGCATTGCAACTGTAACTTGATAGAATCAACATGTCACTTATTCTTTAATGAATAGGAAGAACATGTATAACATCTATTCAAACAACAGAATCATTACCACTGCATTAACTTTCTTCAAGCTTAGATCATATATCTAAAGCCTGGCATTTTCAATGTGGAGTCATGGCACGTAGCCATACTCTTTTCATAAGTGTTGGGATCTTAATCCCTCACTTCATCACTGGGTTTTTCTCATCCTTTCACAATTTCAATACCATAACCATGAAATCATGGGTATTCAAACCTTTTGTTCATCACTTGAGCACTGTTACCTCTTTCTCAGGTAACTAACACCTTTAGGTCATTTGACTAAGGTAAGTATGATACTTGCTACACAAGCATCCATCATGGCACTTGATGCACATTAACTCTCTTGCCACCTCTTACCAGGCACAAGGTATATTATGGCACACAAGGCCCAATTAACAATTCAAACTAATAATACATCATAGCTCATACCTGGCTATGCTCATCATCTCATAATACCTGCATGGTTAGCACATATAATAGCAGTACATCAATTATCTATCAATACCATGCAAAAACAATGTATTAATAATTCAAGGGTATTACCCTTAATCCTTTACCAGGATTCGGATTTCCATCACACATAGCTCATCGGAACACTGTACATCTTGTCACCTTTCACTAGGCAACAACTTTATTCACATGGCTCACAAAACCATTCACATCTTGTCACCTCTCACTAGGCAACAACTTTATTCACATGGCGCACAAGGCCATTCACATCTTGTCACCTCTCACTAGGCAACAACTTTATTCACATGGCGCACAAGGCCATTCACATCTTGTCACCTCTCACTAGGCAATAACTTTATTCGCATGGCACACAAGGTCATTCAGATCTTGTCACCTCTCACTAGGCAACAACTTAAAACAAAGGCTTACAAGCCCAACTCATCTTGTTACTTCTTTCTCAGTAACAAAAACATAATGGCACATATGGCCAATCAATTCTTATCAAATAAACATCATAGCTCATACCTGGCTATGATTATCAACTCATGAGACCTGCATGATTGTCACACATGATAATAGACTTATCAAGTTCACAACACATCATGCAATACAGGGTAACACCACTATTCCCTTACCAGGGTTAGGGTTTACCATCAATTAGGGCTTTCTCTCACATATCATTACCCTTCATTAAGAATAGGGTTTTCCATTATTAACCATTTAGGTTTTCAAGATCATATTATCAATGATCAAACCCTAGTTCATTGCTCCCCACATCTAGGAGCCAAAATTTATACCATAAGTATTCAATCATACTTATTTATTCTCACCAATTATCATTAAATGATTATCATCACCAGGTATGAGTATCTCTCTCATCCTTAAGTTGAGAATTAACAAAACGACCATGTTAGGTCACTTTCAATTCATCTCTAAGTCAAGCATAGGCCACCACGGCCGTGCTACCTTGCACGGTCGTGCAGGGTAAAGCTACCACGGCCGTGCTACCCTGCACGGCCGTGCTGCCTTGCACGGTCGTGCTACATAGGATCATCACATGAATCATATTTATATATATATGAATTCTATTATTCGATCCTTTCAACTTGATTAGGTCACATCAACCCTTCAATCATATGCATACAACTATGATTAACATAGGGTACCAAGTCATTGGTCCTATAAGCAATTAGGGATGCATTCCCAATTAGGGTTTCTCATGAAATCACCCTCAACTAGGGTTCCACATGGATGCACCCTCAATTAGGGTTTCACTTGGAATCACCCTCAACTAGGGTTTCACATGGAATCACCCTCAACTAGGGTTTCACATTGAATCACCCTCAACTAGGGTTTCACATGGAATCACCCTCAACTAGGGTTGAATTCAATAACCCTGTCAATTAGGGTTTATGTTCATGTTTAGGGTTTCATGATCTTTTTGATTAAGGATCATAACCCTTATACACCACATGATTCATATTCATGTATGAATTCATGCTATCAGCTTCTTAACTTGATTAGGTCATATCAACCCTTCAATCAAGTGCATACAACTATGATTTACATAGTGTACCAAGTCATTGATCTTATCAGCAATTAGGGTTCATCCCTTAATTGACACTAATCACTTAGGTACTATTAGGGTTTTAACCTTTGTTCCTTCATTGGTTAACATTACTAACCATCATTGGATCAATAGTACATTCATCATCACATTGGACCTCCATTACATAAGGTATCCAAAGGAATTAGGGTTTACTATTCATCCTAATTAGTGATTTCACATGTAGGCAACCTCTTAATAGGGTTATACATGAAATCGGCCTCAGTTAGGGTTTACATCATGTATTGGATCCATGCATTTGCTATGCATTAATGACTAGTACCATTAAAGGTATCTCCCACCTAATCACATTAGGTTTTCAAAAAGGTTTGATCCATTAGACCTTTAATGACATAAGGTATCCAATTGAATTAGGGTTTCCAATGTTGATTCCTTCAATCATTGGATTCATGGAACCAATCATCAATTGGACCTATACCCATACTTCAATTGAGTTTAAATAGGTCAACCTTCAACTTATTTGACCCTTAATTAACCCTCAATTGGTCATCAATTAGGGTTTGATTCAATTGAATTAGGGCTTGGAATCGATGATTCAACAACACTAATCAATGTAAGACTAGTTGCTTTGAAACCATTGAACCATCATCCAAGTTGGGTATGACCTGACCCCAAACGGTCTTGAGGTCGTTTGGATGACCTCCAAACGGTCTTGAGACCGTTTTCCCATCATATCACTCAAATCCAAGCCATCCAATTAAGGTTTGGATCATTGGATTGATCACCAAATCAGCATTGCATTGTATAACAGCTTGGTACCTTTAGACCTTCAAACACCTAACCATACTCAACCCTAGACCTCCAAACGGTCTTGGGTGACCACCAAACGGTCTTGAGACCGTTTGCCCATCATATCACTCCAATCCAAGCAATCTAATTAGGGTTTGGTTCATTGAAGTGCTCACCAAATCAGCAATCTATTGCAGATCAACTTGATATCTTTAGACCTTCAACCACTGAACTATACTCAACCCTAGACCTCCAAACGGTCTTGGGTGACCACCAAACGGTCTTGAGACCGTTTGGATGAGCTCCAAACGGTCTTGAGACCGTTTGGCCCATCCAACCTTTGGATTCTAGTGAAAAATCATCATGGATTGGTCTATCAAGTTGATCAACAAATCAACACTACATTGCAATATGATTAGTACCTTTGGACCTTCAATTGGTCAACTATACTTGACCCCAGACCTCCAAACGGTCTTGAGGTGACCCCAAACGGTCTTGAGACCGTTTGGATGAGCTCCAAACGGTCTTGAGACCGTTTGGCCCATCCAACCTTTGGATTCTAGTGAAAAATCATCATGGATTGGTCTATCAAGTTGATCAACAAATCAGCACTACATTGCAATATGATTAGTACCTTTGGACCTTCAATTGGTCAACTATACTTGACCCCAGACCTCCAAACGGTCTTGAGGTGACCCCAAACGGTCTTGAGACCGTTTGGATGATCCCCCAAACGGTCTTGAGACCGTTTGGGCTAATCAACCCAAAATCTCAAATTAGCTCATTGTGATTTCAGCACTGATTTCAATTAGGGTTAGCCCAATTGATTAGCCTTCAACTCATGAATCGTTTGGAATTAATCCATCAAATTTGGAGGGTCATTAACCAACATCATTATGAACAAAAATCTCATACGGTCAACGCTTGGTCAACGCACTCAAACGGTCTTGAGACCGTTTGCCCAAGCAGGTCAAGTTGATCAGGTTGAAAATCAGCACTTAATCCAATTAGGTTTCCCTAATTGATTAGGCTTCAACTCACGATTCCTTGGGATTTAACCCATAAAAATTGGTGAGTCATTATCCAACATAATTAGGATCAAAAATCTCATACGGTCAACGCTTGGTCAACGCACTCAAACGGTCTTGAGACCGTTTGCCCAAGCAGGTCAAGTTAATCAGGTTGAAAATCAGCACATAATTCAATTCGATTGCCTAATTGATTGCCCTTCAACTCTCGATTCCTTTGGAGTTAATCCCTCAAATTTGGAGGGTTATCATCCTACATAATTAGAAACAAAATTCCCAAACGGTCAACGCTTGGTCAACCATATCAAACGGTCTCAAACCGTTTTCCCTTAAACGGTTTGCTAAAACCGCATAGCCAATCAAATTAAAACGATTTGGAGTAGCTATCAAAATGGTTTTGCTTGGTAATTTTCTTTGGATAAGCATCTAGGATGATTTCATCATCCCCTTCCTTCGAACAACCAATAACAGCAACCGTTCTTGATGGAAATTGCAGCAAGAAACAAGAGTGCATCAAATTGAAGAAATCAATCAACAAAGCATAGAGAATTGATGCAATAGCAATGTTTAAGAATTTGAGTTATAAAACCCGCCTCCAATTGAGCTCCAAAGATCCAAGCTCACGCCATTAATGGTGGATGAAGCTCTTGCAACTCCCCCTAGGCTCGTCCTCAATCTTTTGATTGCAAAAGTTGGCTAGGGTTGAAGAGGAGATCGAAATAAGAAGGAATCCATAATTTATTTTCGATTTCCACCATGAAATCAAGGAGAACGAAGGTCAAGGGCTCACCCACAGGTTGGGGACGTGCTCCCTGCTCCTCCCTAGCTCCTTGGTCGGTTTTTCAAGCAAGGGGAAGAATAAAATCCGAAATAGCCTTTCATTTGGCTTGAAAAAGGCACTTTTATAAGGAAATTAATGAGAGAGAAAATGCATTATTAAAATGCATTAAATTCCAAAAATATGGCCGCCTCTTCCCCCTCAAATCCCTTAAGGACGAGGCACCTTCCTTTGCCTTTAATTCTCCTTCATTATCCTTGATTTAAAGAAAATCAAATTAAGCACCTTAATGCTTATTATATTAATATCCATATGTGAGTGGGTTTTCTTTTTCTTATAATAAGGTGAGTGGAATTTCACCTACTTAGGATATTTTCGTTCCTTATCTTGGCAAAGGAACGTTCATCCTTATTCAAAATCAACCCAAAACATTTTGGTTGAAAGCCCTTCAATTATTTTATTCATTTTTGCCCTAAATCAAATTAGGGTTTCAATTAGGCATTAATCTTGATTATTTTAATATCAAGATTCTCTCTCCTCCAACTTAATTCAAATGAGGCACCCATCTCATTTTATTTGCTCTACATGTTTCCAAGAAACATTAGGGACCTTATTGAAGTGGTAATTTTCATATTGAACCCTAGGTTTTGGGTAAATTGCACTTTTCACCAAAATTAGGTTTTAATGCACAACACTGCTTTACAAGCTTAATCTTGGTGCCCGAGCTTGTGAAAGCCATACCACTACATCATATTCATTCTTATGATGTCTCAACATCAGAGGAACATATTACCATGCAACATTTGCAATTTAACCCCTCAACTTGGGTAATTTGCACTTTGGTCCAAAATAAGCAAACATTGCTTCAACATTGTTCAAACAGGACCAAAATTGAAACATAAGTTTCTCATGAGCCCTAATTACTTTTCACAAGATAAGATTAAGAATCTTCTTAACCTTTTTAAGCAAAACAATCTAGGGTTAATTCATAACCCAGGTCAGGGATGTTACAGACATACTCATACTCAGCCATCTAAATGGGAGTTTGAATCAATTGTTGTATTTGCATGTCCACTTAATTAATACTTCAATAACAACTCTACTTTTCATTGAATCTAGAACCATCTTCCTCTCCATAATTTTCTCAAGGTGTAAATTTTGTTTACTAAAAAATGTTCGAACTGTTACTCATCTTGAATTATCCAAGCCCAACTTCTTCTTCAATAAATTTTTCATGCAAATTAGAGGCAGAAATTTGAGCTCTTAAGCCACATCAATTGTTCTTTTAAGGACCTCAAAAAGTCCATAAAAAGATGGAGTTAGCTTTGTCTTCCTTTTTTTTACAATTAACAAATGCCTACAGAAATGTTAAATATTTAAATCAAATCTCCCACCACAAACACTCTCTCGGTTGTCTAGTGGTAACAATCTCCGTCGATGTAGACATACTCTACTTTGGACGGTGTCTGTAAAACTCCTAGTTGTATTGGGACTCATCTAACTGCTCCTCAACGGATAGCAGACTCGAACGTCGTCGTCTGTAGCAACTCCCCTTGTTACAGACGGTTGGTTGATGTCGTCCTACTTAGCGGCGGAAAAAGTCTACCTTGCCTCTAGTCACCAACATTCTCTCTCAAAGCAACGATCCTCAATTGTTTCTCTCCTGTAGCTATCTCTCCCTAGTCGGGTAGGAATTGTTTGGACTCCCTTGGTTACCACAACCAAAGATGATAACAATTATCAGAGTAATTGATTCTCAATTGTCTATATGGTGTTGTGTTTTGGGAAACCCCCAGTGTCCTTCTATTTATAGGCAGGGTTAAGGTCAGGGTTTTCAATTTATATGGGGGTGGAAGGAACCTGAATATATCATGTTTTCACAACAATTCTGGAAATTTTGCAACCTACAGCATCCATAACAGTCATCTAGCATGCGAGACAGTTGTCTTGCACTGTGAGACGGTCGTTTTGTAATTTTTTTAGATTTGTATATTTGTCAGAAATTCAATTCCAATTAATGTGTAACAGACGTCAGCACCAATCCTTGATGCGATCAAATTGCACCTAGAAATGGCCATTTGGTGCATGTGAGACAGGCGTCCCGCATGTCGGGTCAGGCAAAATTCTAGCCAATGCATAATACAATCAACCTGACACTCCAAATATTTGTCTCAACACTTGAATTGATCGTTTGGCAGTCCAATCAGGTACTTTGTTGTATGAATTGAATACCTAATCACTTTAGTAATCAATCCAATCATCATTTAAGATCAAACTCTTATTCTATATGATTTCCTATGTGTGTGACCCTATAGGTCCCATATTACGTTGTTATTGAATGTCCATAACAACTCATGACATCACAAGCAATGTGCGATGTTTAGTCACGCATCATTGCTACCCAAGTAAATGGAAAGTTGGAGAACAACTTCAACCTACAATCTGTGTATGGTGTTATGGTGTTTGTATAGTTCTTTTGTCACTAATATCAAGATTGAACTTGACTTATGAATCTCTCATCCTCTTTAACATTCAATTAATCAATGTTTCTTGCTATAGCAGACTATGTGAGACATCTGTAAGCTCAATATCATATATTGACTCACGCGTACATGGACATGTATTTATCAGTCTCTCTAACTCAAGTGGCCTTTGATATCATACTCCATAGGAGGTACAAATCCCATCTCTATCACTCACAATCTATTACACCCACATCCCACAATTACTAATAATCATGAGATAGGGCATAACTTTGAGGATTATACTTAATATAAAGTTCATTCCCAGTTTTTTTCTTTTATTTCAAACTCTTTGTTTTCTCGCATTCAATCACATAACTAAACTTTAAAAAGGAATCAAACCTTAATTACTCTAATATGATCTCAACATTAATGATACACATCCATACATTCATTATGTTCCTCACACTTCCATGTACATACAACATGATAACCAGATAGATACTCTATTATTAAGGAAACAAATATACAAATCACCATTAACTACTCTCTCACTACTCTACAAGGACCTAGAGTGTCAGGGACCGACTGAACTCAACTAATTCTAATACATAGATCTTGTGGTAGATCTACTTTGGCATTGGCATTCTTCAATCCATGAATTATCCCTAAAAATTATGAGTAGAGGGGTGAGCCTACTTGCTCAATGAATGAGTACTTCAAAGAAATAGTCTAAAGCACTGATATATTTACATATATACTTTTGAGCAACTGACATCAATTATAGTAATAGTAAGCTTTAAAGAGACTAATCATTTGCAAACATAAATATGTAAAAATACTCTAGATATCTACAAGAGTGAATCAATATATGATCATGCTTGATTAATCTCAAATAGAACTAATAACTCAGAAACATATAAAGGATAATTCAATAACTGCACGCACTTAGTTAACCTCGCATTCATCTTATTATGCCCTGAACCCAAATGAGATGTACCACAACATGTGAAAGAAACATAGCAAGCTACGATCTCACTGTACAAGGCTTAGAAGCATGTCTGGGTTCCTAAGCCTATCTCTCAAGTAAGACCCCATTTACATCGGGCCTCGACACGTCTGCCTCTCAGTGACTAATGG
The DNA here is from genome assembly GCA_963693085.1 of Alisma plantago-aquatica. Classification (NCBI taxonomy): domain Eukaryota; kingdom Viridiplantae; phylum Streptophyta; class Magnoliopsida; order Alismatales; family Alismataceae; genus Alisma; species Alisma plantago-aquatica. The sequence continues at coordinate 131,400,932 of OY856415.1, forward strand.
GATCAGTTGGATATCTCAGACTCCACCTCTCAAATTGGGTACTCAGGTGGTGAGTCAAAGTCCTCATGATTATTGTACATCAGTGGACCTACTGATCACTGATCACTACAACATGTAATATAGTTACCCCCAACATGTACCACACAATTATAAGGATTGTTCCCTACTGGTCAAGACCCTCGCATCCAACTGGTGTACTCCGGCTTACCTCAATCTGGACTACCTCCAGTCAGGAAATTGTTTCCTCCCCATGGCACAAGCCTCATCCTATGAGGATTCTATAGTGTTTAGGCATCTAAATGTCTAATTTACTCTTTAATTTCACAATTCAATCATCACATCAACATATCTTAGTTTATCTTTGTAAAGAGTTCATTTCATAGATCATCTGATAATATTTAACCCAAACAAAACTATTAATAATAACCACATCTCATACTGAGAAATAATGATATCACAATACTTGATTCACTGAACACCCTACCTTAGGGCTTCATTTACCTCATTCACTTATCACATGACTCGCATAAGGATTTAATGCTTCATGAACATTCACTGAATAAAGACTGCTTTCAACAATTCATATACAATCAACATATGTATGAAACCCTAGAATTGAGCTGAATTTGGGTTTCCATTCCATTTACAGAGATATCATGCATCAAGAATAACATTGAATAAATAAAGTCTATGATGTCAAGATAAACACTTCAAATGGAATTCACAATATCTATTCATAAATTTCCAACTTTCCACTCATCTAGGGTTGCACTCTCTTTATTGAGATATTAAGCAAACATAATGTTATCACACAAAATCCAAGATAGTATCTGACATATATGTACTACACATTCACATAAACAATCATTCATAACTAAGGAGATTCAGATAGACAAATTCTTTATTTAACTATATAGCAATTTCAGCCATAGTCGAGACCCTAAATTTCAGTATATTCTTACAACCTCTGCAATTACTTAGGGAATTCTCATTAATATGAATTGTATCCATTTTTGATATGATTTCAGCATCTGAAGTTCATCACAACAGAGAAATTATCCATTTCATATAATTTTGCAACAACTAGATAAAAAAGACAATTTATGGTTTGTAGTCACATACTAAACTCAAGAACCAATGGAATAACATTTACATACGATGAGTTTCACATCTTGAGGTCAAGAATGCCTTAAAAAAGATGAAAATGAGGAAGGGATGCAGAGAAGACGGTATTCCCATTGATGTATGGAAGAGTATGGGGGATGAAGGAGTTATGTGGTTAAAAAATTTATTTAACAAGATCATGAAGACAAAGAAGATATCAGATGAGAGGAGAAATAGTACTATATTCCCCATCTACAATTACAAAGGTGATGTTCAGAACTGTACAAACTACAGAGGTATCGAGTTGATGAGTCACACAATGAATCTTTAGGAAAGGATTATTGAGCAGAGGCTAAGATCTATAACATAGATTTCAAACAACCAATTTGGCTTAATGCCTGGTAGATCAACAACAGATGCTATTTTTCTGATAATAAGGCTTATGGAGAAGTATAGGGAAAGAAAAAGAGATTTTCACATGGTTTTTATCGATTTGGAAAAGGCTTATGATCATGTACCCATAGAAGTGGTGTGTATGGTTTTGAGGAAAAAGCGTGTGCCAATACAATACATTGACTTGATTAAAGACATGCATGGTAGCTCTACTACAAGTATGAAGACTCTTGAAGGAGAGACACCAACATTTCCCATCACAGTTGGGGTACACCAAGGATCGACACTCAACCCATATCTATTTGTTCTCATTTCGACTGTGATTCTTAAGAAGTGGTCACAATGGTCTCCTCCTTATGGCCACGATAGAGTTCTAATACATTGAGGTCACAGTGCATTATCTCAATCGCGATGAAGGTCGCGATCGAGATGTGAAGTTGTCAAACAATGGCTTTGTCATGGCCGCAACGTCTGCGGACTGTGTAGTCACGATCACACCATTTCACCATCTCAACATGGCATGAACTTGGACTGAGTGAGAAATGTATGAAATCAAGATTTTATCCCTAAGGTACTCAAATGAACTGAAAAATCCATAAAAGTTGTGCTAAGATAGGAATAAAATATATGCAAAAAGTTCATAAATTGAGATGTTATCAACTCCCCCAAATTTAGAACTTAGCCCATCCTCAGGCTAATGGGTAGGATCCAAATTATTGAGAGATGAGTTATGGATAACAAAAAATTTAGAAAATTCACCATTATAGAGTTATTTGATTCTTATAAAAAACTCACATGACATGTTTGGCTTGAATCCTGAAATTCCATTTCTTTCCTTTCGTATCCAGAGTTGCATGACTTGTGGCCCTTGCCAATGCCTTTTTTAGTAAATATCTCTTCCTTTTAATGACCCCCCCATGCTAGGTTGTTGGCTACACTTGTACATCCTCCTCACGAGGTGTAGATTTCACACCCTACCTTTATTTTAATTGAGCCTATACTAATGTGCTTAGGTAGGTTTTAGGCTTTTGGTGTTTTTCCTACACTCCTCAATAAGCCTCACCCTTAGGCTTTCATAAAGACAATGTTTCTTGATGGGCCCTGATGTTAAATTAGGTGGTTGTGTTAGGGTTGCTTGGGAGTGAAGATGGATATACTTGTTTTTAGGATTCCTCTTACAGACACGGCATATCTGCATTCATGAGTGCAGAAATACACCAGTGGTGTGGGATCATGGAGCATCCTTTTAGGAAAAACTCTCATAATTTTTTGTTTCATTTTGGCTTTTCATGTTTTCTCTCACAATTGGGGGAAATATTTTGAAGGATTTTTTGGGCGGCCAAGCCTCTTTTCATCCCAAAGTGAAGATAATTAAAACTGAAAGGGGCAGTTGCTTTCTTCTCGTGGGAAGCAGAGACTTTCTAGCTAGAACTGCCAAGACAGGGTGATTGGTCAGAGTATGGCTAGTGAAGTCCTCTGATTTCCAAGGATTCCATAGATTTAGGATCATTCCACACACGATGTTTTGACACAAAAAATGAGATAAAACCATATTGTTGGACCTCTTGATTTTAATTTTATGTGAATTGGTAGCTCATTTGTGCCTCTCTAGAAACTATTTTCACTAGAAACATAGAAGGAGGACTTAAAATTATAAGTAAAGGGTGAGTTGGATGATAAGTGGCAAAGCAAAAACTACAAACTATAGCAAAAGTTTGTTTGAAAATCTCCTATACTTACTATAAGAATATGTACATATAGAAATTAAATTTTAGTGACAAAAGTATACCTCGCACACACGTTTGTAACTCTTCCCCCATACTTATCATTCACTCTGACTCAGAGTGTCAAAATGGAGTTGTAGGTATAAATGGGCTTCCTTTATTGCTGTTGGCATACTGTTATTGCCCATTTTGATTCCATGAGCATGCTGGCATATACTCCCATAGTGTACAGTGTTGTCCATGCTACATGCTCTCCACCTTGGTATGTATCATGGTGAGGGCTGTCATCCAGGCTAGACAATAGAATCTATAGTCATTGGATAGTGATACTTTTTGTGGGATTCTATGGCAGAACTATGTTTTTCTGAAGTCTACCTTCTTTATGCTTGTACCCTTTTCCTTTATTTTTGATCATATCGTTGATTGCTTCAACGCATGTCACTACCTTCTCTTCTGTAGGTGTCTTTACAATAGTCATATTAGTGTGTCTGTTCAGCAGAAAGGCCACATCAGAGTTGTTATATAAAACCACTATCCTTGCTATAATGTTGACTACCAAAAGAATCCAATGGTTATCATGCAGGATGGGTAAGAATATATAATCAAGGAGAGAGGTTATCAAACGTTATTTTAAGTGTTCTTTTTCTCCTGACCTTTTGTCATTTTAGGATATCATCGACTAGCAGAAAATAAGCCATGTGCACATTTGTCATGTTGTCGCCCAATACTAATTGGTAGGTTGACATTGTGTTTACAAAAAGATATCCTCCTATTTTCAAAATATCTCTGAGGTCGTATTTTAGTGCACAGATGACGTCCCTTTCAAATACCACTTTGGTCGTAGTGCCATCTTCCTTTAGGCATTTCATTATCAGTTGTAGAGACTCTAACGATAAGCTTTCACAACCCCATCTATCAAATTCTTGGAAGGTGGGCACTGTCTCTCCTGCTAGCCCATCAGGCTTTATTTTTGACATATCATCTTCATTTATCTCTCCCTCTTTAGGTTCATTTACGGGAGGTTGTTCTTTCTCTTTTTCTCCTATGGTGGTGGTTTCTTGCTTGCCCTTAGTTTGATGCTGATTTTTATCTTAAGTATCCGCAAACCATCCTTCTTTCCAAGCACCCTCCCTAGTGGGTTCATCACGATCAACCTACAAAGTTCTTAGATGTTCCCTCCATGTCTTCGTTTTTGGTAGATAGATTTCAGGGTGAAGCCTACCTGGTATTGTGTCTGTGGGCATCGTCGGGTCATTGAAGAAGCGGTGATCGTAGATTACTTCCATTGCATAAACACCACATAATCCATGTAAGTATTCAGTGTAGATGTCTTCTAGAAGGATTCCTTTGTTGAAGGCTTCCATCATTATTAACACTATGAAGGCACAATCCCCTTTACCTGCCTTTTCTTGAGGCACCTTTTTGCAGATGGAGAACTGTTTTCATATCCCTTGGTGGCAATAGTCTACTGTCTAGATAGAACATTGCAGATGTAGTGACACTTTTAGAATGTCTCTTTCTTCCTTGTTTTTGTAAATTAAGGAAGTGTTGTCCAACTTAGCTGCACAACATTTGTGCACCATTATACGTCACTCATATAGGTTGACCACAATGAGAGCCCAATGCTTGACATTATGATAGGCATAACTAAAAAATCTATTTCAGCTCTGTTGATGACATGTTGTAGTTCTTTTACATTGGTTGAATCAAACTCTTTTTCAAAACGTTGCTCGGCTAGATGAGTAGTAGCATTGAAATTAGGTTGTACTTTCTTGGGGTGTAGAAATTCTTCCAACATAGTTGTGTAGAGTACTTTAGATAGCCTTTTGTGTACCCACAATTTCTTTAAGAATATTCCTCTAGAACGGTCCCTCTTTAGGGAGCTGCCCTTGTTGTGATAAAGTACATCTGTGCCTAGAAGACTATCATTGAGTACGCCTACTAAACATGGATATCCCTACATGTGATTCTGGATAAGGAGACCATGCCCATTTCTGTCATTTTTTAGTGTAGAGGAGGAGAAACACCTAATTCTTCAATATGAATAGGTGTGCTCTGCTTTCTGACTGTCTCATTTGTGAAGGAGGAGGAAAGAGTGCCTTCGTCGTCTTCTAAAGTTTCGTCTTTTGTCATTTGCGTTGGTGATGGTGGTATAGTTGGGGTAGGTATTTGTTCCTCAACATCCTTCTACACCTGTTTCACCGCTTGATTCACATTATTATCAATTATTTCTCTATTCGACTCTTCTAGGAGCCTATTTTCCTCTAATGGTGGCTCTATTTCTACTGCGTTGAGTGGATTCCAATGTTGCAACTATCTTTCCATCATAGAAGGTGTTGTTGTACTCATTGTGTGTAGGATCATGTAGGTAGATATCGTAGATGTCCATGCTAATATTCATTTCATTCAGAAATTTGTTAATATCCATCTCTCTAGATGTGAGCTCTTTCATAGCTTTTTTGTCCTCCCTCACGACAACTTGATTTTGGTGCTCTTCAGAGATAGCCTCGTCATCACCTAGGTTGGTGTTCAAGTAGTCAAACACCTGTGGTGATGTACTTGTCTTTTTCTTGTCGATGCCTTGGTGATCATTAGGTTGTTGGGGCACGTCTTTTATAGAAGGTTCCTCCCTAAGTGCAGGCTTGATGTTGGTGCTTTTATCTTTTGAGGCTGAGGCTACACTCGTTCCTCCCACATAATCGTCGTCTTTGTCTGGGCACTAGGGGCTTGAGGAAGCTTGGGATACGGAGGGGCTGGTCAGGCCCCTTGACTTCTTTCTTTATCACCAGCTGCCTATCTCTTGTCACTCTACTGCCAGTTGTTGGCATTCTTCTTCTAAGTGTTGGTGTTCTTTCTTTAAGTCGTCTAACGCCTCCTCTTACCCCCTCCACATCATTTCTTTATCAACCTGCATGGCGCCCCTTTCTTTTCTGAGGTTTGCCATTTCTTCTTCCAAGGACTTCAAAGCTCCCATTATCATGTTTTGGTTGCTTATTACTTCATGTATGAACTAAGGGAGTGCGTCAGTCCTCATGTTTAAGCTTTGTACCTATGTTATCAGTGTGTATAGGCTAGAAGTAATATTATAAATAACTTTAGAATTATGATGCATGTGTACCCACATGGCATCAGATTTGTGCCCTAGTACATCATCAAAGGACTGTGGATGTTGATGTTATTACTCTGTAGGAGACTATGATGGTGTCCATGATGCTTCAGGGAATGTGGGCTACGAGGCTAACTTGTCTTTCTCAGGACCAGCCATGGTTGTTTGTGAAGAGATGGATGCATCATGTTGCTCATGTGCTGTCTGGACTATTTCTTTTCTTGGAGGGCTTGGTGCAACTTTGGAGGCCTCATGGCCTTTGCTTGGCTCATTTTTGACCTTTTTGGGTTGTTCTTTTTTAGCAAAAACACTATCTTCTACGTCAATTATCTCTAGGTTAATTAGGTCTTCGACCTACTTTGGGGTGGGAGGAGAGGATAGACCTGAGAACCCTTCTTTTGATGTAATAGTAGAAGCATCTACATGTTTTTCTTTACGCTTCCTGATTCCCAACTTCTTCCTTTCTTCTAGCTTTTATAATCTCTACCTTTGACATTTTGTATCTTATACTCTCCTCTCCAGTAGGTTATAGGGAGTCTACAACTTTTCTGATGGCACTGGAGTGCATTTTATCAACTTCCTCTTCTGTAGGTTGTAGGTTATGGGTGTCATAGTATGCAATTTTAAGCAGGGAGAGTAAGACTTTGGAGAAGCTTTGTTTGTAGAAGAGTTTACTATCCCTCTGTGCCAAGATACCTGTGTTTATTAGAGACTTGATATCTATCATGGTATGTCCCTTGGTGTGCTTATATTTCATTATCTGCTCGATATCCATGAAATGATAAGCAATATGGGTGATTTGGCTTCCCATATAGAATTCTTTAGTCTACTTTGCTTCCTTTCCTACAACAATTGACAACCTTTATATCACTAATCTTCTGATGTTCATTGGTTTTTCATTCATTAAGGACCATATTAAGAATAGGTCTCCTTTAGAAACTCCTCCCATTTGTGATCTTGTGAAGAATGCACTGGCCTTATATATTGCACTACTCTGATGAAGCAGGAGGTGATGAGCGTCACCTTTGAGTTCTTCGAGCTGTGCTTGTGTTCTCCTATTAGCTTTTCCCACATCATGTGGCTACTGTAGCCAATAATTTTCTTCTCACATGGTACAACTGAACAAGCATGTGCTTCTTCTGTTGTCCTTATGAAGATAGCATTGAGGATGGCTTCAATAATTATGTGGCTTTTGTTCCCTATCCTCACTTTGAGCTTGAACTCTCTACCACCTTTCCTGCATTTGATATCGCTGATAGTTAGTTTCTCTAGTGACGTCATACATGATGTCATTAGTTGAGTGGGAGAAGGGGCTTCAGACGTACATAGAGTATGTAGGTTGGCCCCTTCCAAGAACTTTATCACTCTGTCATAGATTCCCATCCTCTTGAAGTCATCGACATCTAATTAGTTTGTCAGTTTGAAGCTTTTGGTCTACATCACCAGGTCGAAGTGTGAGTGGATCACTTGGTTTGAACATTACTATCTGCTTATTAGTGGTCTCTTGTTCTTTTTCCCTGACCACCTTGGGGCTGGCTTCATTTTCCAGACTCTTAGGTTTCCTCAAGCCTACCAACTTTCTCTTTTTGGTGTCCTTGGTTTCGATTTTGTGTTTCCCCAGCTTCTTGAGTTCTCCTTCAGATGATTGGTACTCAGAGGTTTCTTTCTATGAAATATCCTGAGATTCTTCAGATTCATCTGGCATCTTGTGGGCCAAGATGTACTCATACTTCTTCTTCATTAGCTACAGGTGAAACTTCTTTGTTGGTGAAAGATCGGGATGATCCTTCAAGGCTTTCATTATCTTTTCCAGATTTTCTTCAACAACTTTCAAGGAAGTCTCCTTCTTCATCAACATTCTTCAGTTGAGGCTGACATTCTGAAATTTTCACATTGAAATTTTGTCATCAAGATTGTAGTCAAACTTATTCATGACATTATTATTCATCTCATTTGTAATTTTGATATCATCTGTCAAATAGTACAATCATATGTATTGTTACGACCACAACAAAGGGTTTGAGAGAGTGTCACGGACATGATGGGTGTCGTGAGTGCAACAGGTGACCAACATGAAGGAAACACATCATGAAATTGGTGCATGTCGCAACTGTAGCTTTTGCAGTTATCGCTGCGACCGTTGCATGTATCAAACTAGATAACAAGAAAGATCTAGGAAAGTTACCAAGTAATGAAATGGAGGGAATCACATTACAATGCCATCAAACGAACATGGAAAAAAGGTTTTCCCCCTCGAGAAAAGTAGGTGTCATGAACAAAGATCAAATTTGTCAGAAAGGAGGGGTGTCGCGACCGTGATGGGGAAGAGAAGATGTCGCGACCACGACCATCATTATGATCGTGACTGCGAAGGTTGTCGCGACCAAGGTGGTTGTAGGAGAAGGGTGTTGCGGTCCCAAAAAATGTTTCGACCGAAGCCCCATTGCCATCACGACACAGGCATAGAGGCAGATGAGAAGGTGTCGTGAAGATTGATAAAAAAGAAGAAAGACATACGGGTAAAAGGGTACCAATGAGACAATCAGTGCTTCGGGAAAACTATAGCGACCACGGCGATGATTTACAGCCAGCGCATGATCGAGAAATCATTATTTAGGGTTTGAGAAGTAGAGAATTTGGGTGATGAAGCATCGATTGAGAAGAAACACAATCATGTGAATCAAATAGAAAGAAAAAATAAACAAGGAGGGGTTTGGTTCCTTCTCAGAGTTAAGAGAGAGAGAGTAGAAGGTTAGTTAAGATGGAGGTGAGGGTGGCATGACTGTTAAGGGATCATGATGCAGTGGTTTGGTTCTCTGTGAGCATTCTTTGGTGCCTTTGCTTCATCACAGTTCTTTGGGTAGAGTTCTTTGGACCTCAAACATTCAAAAATCAAGGGAGTAAAGAAGAAACACTGTTTTGAGAGATCCCAACTTATATACTCATGGGGTGTCGTGACCGCGACAACCATCATGACCGCGGGAGGTTGTCTCAATCGCAGTCTTTGTCGTGACCGTCATCTTTTTTGTGACCATGAAGCATGTCATTCCCATAGCCTCAAATCATGCAATCCAGCAATCGTGACCGTGATAGGTGCTGTGAACGCGATGCACTGAATAGGTGCTTTGGTAGAAATAAAGATTTTTAGTTTTTAAGGTAAAACACCTCCATTACATTTCATTAAAAACCCATGTAAAGACATGACAAGCTACTTACTACACTACACTTACTTTAGAGGGGAAAATTGAAATACCTAGATAGAGAGAGTTCAAAAATTTCTATGTACATAGCTCTTAGACTAAAAACATAAGATAAAGGAAAGCTTGTGTTATGAAATAAATCATGAAAATGCTTGCGTTGCCTCCCAAGAAGTGCTAGTTTAAAGTCTTTAGATTGACTCTCCCATTCTAATTTCATCCTCCTTCAATCAGTGTTGGCAATGGCTCACATGTTTCATTTTTTGTAGGACTGGTTCCCCCAAACTTAGCTTTGACATTCTTACAAAAGTTGTGTCCTCATAGTACCTCTTTACCCTATGTCCATTCACTTTGAAAGAGATACTATTATCACTGTTATTTCCATCATTCCCGATGGGTATATTTTTACCAAAAAAGGACCAAATCATATTGTTCTTAGCTTCCCAGAAAATAACTTGATACTGGAATTAAACAAAAGAACTTTGTCTCCTTCATGCACTTCCTTGTTTTTAGGTTGGCATCGTTCCAAACCTTTATCCTTTTCTTGTATATCCTTACATTCTCGTAAGCATGCAACCTCAATTCCTTAATTTCTTGGAATTGGAGGAACCTTTTATTGCTTGCTTTGTTAAGATCCATGTTCAAAAACCTTATATCCAAAGGGATTTGTGCTCTAGCTCAAAAGGTATATGGTGGGGAAACTAAAGAAAGCAAGGTCTGGTGTCCCATAAATCAACCTATAAGGCATTGTGCCTATAGATGTCTTTCATGCCATGCAGTAGGCCCATAACACATCGTCAAGTTTCATTGACCAGTCTTTCCTTGTGCAACTTACAATATTCTCTAGGATTTGCTTGATCTGCATGTTAGATACTTTGACTTGTCCTGATGTTTGTGGATGCTACAATGTTGCAACTTTGTTCTTCACTTCATACTTTTTTCAATAGAGCTTCAAACTACTTCTCTCCAAAGGGGGATCCTCCATCACTTATAATGCTGTGTGGGACCCCAAATCTCATAAAGATAGTTTTCTTGAATAGCTTGATTATTGCTTTGGAGTCGCTAGTTTGGGTAGCAACAACCTCTACGCATTTTGGGACATAGTCTACAATGACAAGAATATGGTTCCTTTTGATAATGGGAAATGTCCCATATAATCAATCCCCATACATCAAAAATTTTAGCATCCAGCCAATCGACCATGGGCATATCTTTCCTTCGACTGATGTTCCCTGAGATTTGGCACTCGTTATAGGTCTTGACAAATAACATAATATCTTTGAAAAGAATCAGCTAATAGAATCCCAAATATATGACCTTTTTTAGATGTCCTTTCTCTATAAGGCGAGGAATGACATTCTTTGAGGATTAGGGGCACTTCTTCTTCCAATATACAACAATGATATAAACTTTCAGGACATATTTTGAATAAAAGGGGATAATCCTAGTAGTAATTTTTTAGACCAGAGAACAACTTATTCTTCTAATTATAAGTAATATCAAGTGGTATCTGCCCACAGACTAGATAATTACAAATGTCAGCAAACTAGGGTAGGATCGGTTCAACTGATTGATCCATCAAAAGAGCTTCATCAGTGTAGTTGTCATTTATAGGAAACTAATTTTCTTCATCAAAAACTATCCTTGATAGGTAGTCCCCAACCAAATTCTCCTTTCATTTCTTATCAATAATATCATGGTCAAATTCTAATAATAGTAAGACCCATTATAGGAACCTCAGCTTTGTATCCTTTTTCTTCATAAGGTATTTTATAGCTCGGTGATCAGTGTATACTTTTACTTTTGATCCTACTAAGTATGATATGAACTTATCAAAGGTAGATATGATGTCCAACATTTCCTTTTCTGTGTGGGTATCATTCACTTGGGCTTCATCCAACACTCGACTTGCATAACAAATCATGTGGTGCCTTTTATCCCAAAACAACTCTGATGGCAAAATCGCTTGCGTCACACATGATCTCATAATTTCCAATTAGGCACTTACAAAATCAGAGCTTGTTTCAAGGACTCTTACAGGGTATTAAAGGTGTCAAACATTCATTAGTGAATACAAATTCAACATCCTTAATTTGGAGGTTTGAAAGGGACTTAGCAATCTTTGAAAAGTCTTTTAGAATCATCTATAGTATCCAACATGCCCTAAGAAACTCCTTACTCCCATGACATACTTAGGTGGTGGCCTCTTGGATATAGCCTTGATCGTTCTTAGGTTAACCTCTATTCCTTTCTTGGAAACCTTATCTCTTAAGACAGTGCCGTCTTGGACCATAAAATAGCATTTTTCCCAATTCAGAACCAGGTGTTGTTCTTCACAGCGTTGTAAGACCAGAGATAGATTTTTTAGACATCCCTCAAAATCTATCCCATAGACAGTGAAGTCATCCATGAAGACCTCCACTATATCTTCTAGAAAGTCTAAAAATATAGAGATCATGCAGTGTTGGAAGGTCGCAGGTACATTACACAACCCAAATAACATTCTTCTAAAATCGTATGTGCCATAGATATAGGTAAAGGGTGTTTTTTTTCTGATCATCATGATGAATTAGTACTTGCTAGGATCCCGAATACCCATATAGGAAACATAATTAATCGCTAATCTTTCTAGGACTTTATCAATAAATGATAGAGGGAAATGATCTTTTCTTGTAGCAACATTCAATTTTTGTTAGTCAACACACATACGCCAACCTGTTACAATTCATGTTGCTACCTTGTCTCCATCCTCACCTCTTACCACTATCATTCCACCTGTGTTGGGCACCAAATGAATAGGGATTACCCAATTGATTTCACTTATGGATTATGATTCTGGCACCCCACAAATTAATCACTTCTTTCTTTACAACTTCCTTTAGCATTTGTTTCAACTTCCTTTTTGGTTGAGCTAGTAGTTTAGCCGTGTCCTCAAGATTGATTATGTGCATAAATAAGGTAGGACTAAGGCCTCTAATGTCCTCAACTAAATACCCTATAGCTTTTCTATGCAATTTGAGTTCATGTAGAAACCTTTCTACATGTTCATCTGTCAAGTTAGCGTTAATGGTTACATGATTCGTCTCCTCATCATCGAGGAATTCATAATTCAACCTTCAAGAAGTGGTTTTAATTTTTGATTTGGTTTTAGTTCTCCCTTTTCTTTAGGGGTTTTCTCGAGGGATGCGTACTTTGTGGTTTTGAAGATTTCTTCTTCATCATCATTGAGCTCTTCTTTAGGGTGATTTATGTAGTGTAAATTTCAACAACCTCTGGGTCTTCCACACTAGGGTCAAGGTTATTTTTCTTGAGGGATGCGTACTTTGCAGTTTTGAATATTTCTTCTTCATCATCACTTAGCTCTTCTTCAGGTTGATTTAGTAGTAAAAAAATTCAACAACCTATGGGTCTTCCACACTAGGGCCAGGGTTATTCAAGGCTCTCATAAGCAGATCCACCATTGCCTTATCCTCTTGTACTTCTTCACAATATTGATTGTAGCATCCATGAAGTAAGCTGACTCAAAGAGAGATGCTCCCCTCATAGATTCTTGTACCTTGAAGTCAATGTGGTCATTACCAACACACAAAGTAATAATTCCTTCTGCAACGTCTATTGGATCCCTTCCAGTATCAAGGAAATGTCTTCTGAATATCATTTGGCACTTTGGGTCCTCAATTGTGTCGATCAACACTATATCACATAGTATGAAGAATCACCCAGTCCATATTGGGACATCCTCTACTATTTTTACAAGACTCATAAAGGTGTGGTCAAATAGTTCGATTCTCATGCCTGTTTTCACCATATCTGTCAATCCAAGCTTTTGAGCCAACATTAAGGGTATAAGACTAATGCTTTCTCCAAAGTCAGCTAATCCCTTCCTTTCCACATTGTTTCCAATGCAAAAGGGGATATTGAATGCCCCTAGATCTTTCTTTTTGGTAGGTAGCTAAGCTTGGACAAAAGCACTCAAAATTTTGTCCAATTGTATAGTCTCAACACGGTCTGCTCTCCTTCTCTTTATGATAAAGTCCTTAAAGAACTTTGCATATGTTGGTATTGATGAATGCATATTCATCTTAGTTTTCGTCACCACTTTTGGCCCAATTTTGAGGACTGTGTTCTCCAACTCGACGCTACGGAAGAAGATCCTGAAGCTAAATTTGAGGAACTCAAGGCTGTGAATGTAACTAAAGAGCCATGTGAGAAACTAGAGGCCCCTGAAATGAATCCCCTACTCGAGGGAATGAAGTACATGTTTCTGGATGATCTCAAGGTCTGTCCAGTTATCATAAATTCTGATCTAACATTCGAACAAGAAGATAAACTCTTGAGAGAATTAAGAGAAAGAAGAAAAGCTATCGGTATAAGATGAGTGATCTCACTAGGGTCAGTCAAGCACTTTGCATGCACAAAATCCCCATGGTGGAAGACCACAAGTCGACTGTTGAACATCAATAAAAGCTGAATCCAAATATGAAAGAAGTAGTCTACCTTGAAGTCATCAAATTGCTCACTACCGAAATCATCTTTCCTAAATCTGACTCGCCATGGATGCGTCTTGTACATGTTGTCCCAAAGAAAGGTGGCACTACTATGATATAGAATGAAAATAATGAACTCATCCCCACTCAAACAACTACTGGCTGGAGGATGTGTATCGACTATAGGAAGTTAAATAAGGAAACACACAAGGATCATTTCCCGATGCCTTTCCTAGACCATGTCTTAGAGAGATTGGCTCCCAGGAATATTTTTGCTATCTTGATGGTTACTCTGGATTATACCAAATACCCATACATCCAGATGACCAAGAGAAGACAACTTTCACTTGCCCCTTTGGGACATTCACCTTTAGAAGGATGCCATTCGGGCTTTCCAATGCCCCTGCTACTTTTCAGCGTTGCATGGCATCCATATTTACTGGACTCACTGAAACTATTATGGAATTTTTCATGGATGATTTCTTCGTATATGGGGATTCATATGAATTATGTCTAAAGCACCTCTCCCTAGTCCTCAAACTATGTGAAGAAGAACATCTAGTGTTAAATTATGAGAAATGTCATTTTTTGGTAAAAGAAGGCATTGTCCTTGGCCATAGGGGTCAACAAATGAGGGATAGAAGTAGACAAGGCAAAGATCAAAGTGATTTCTAAACTCAGTCTCCCAACCAATGTAAGAGAGGTCTGAGCATTTTTGGGCCATGAAGGCTTTTATAGAAGGTTTATAAAGGACTTCTCCAAGATAACCAAGCCTATGACAAACTTATTACTAAAGGATGCTGATTTCCATTTTGATGAAGAATGCATCTAGAGTTTCAACAATCTTAAGCGTGCCCTTACATCAACCCCCATCATCATATCTCTAGAATGGGATCACCCTTTTGAAATCATGTGTGATGCCAATGATTATGCCGTGGGAGCTGTTTTGGGCCAGTATATAGAAAAGAAACATTATGTCATCTACTATGCATCTAAGACCCTTGATGAAGCTCAAAGGAACTATGCAACTACTAAGAAGGAAATCTTAGCAGTCGTGTATTCCTTTGACAAGTTTAGATCCTACCTCATTGGTTCGAAGGTGGTTTTCTACACTGATCATGTTGCAATTCGTTACCTCATAGAAAAGAAATATGTAAAACCCAGGCTAATCAGATGATTCTCCTCCTGCAAGAATTTTATCTACAGATAAGAGATAAGAAAGGAACAAAGAATGTTGTGGAAGACCACCTCAATCGTATCCACACTCTGGAAACCAATAAGATCCCAATTAATGACTCTTTTCCAGATGACCAGCTCATGAAAGTCTCAGAAGCTACTCCTTGGTACTCAGACCATGTGAACTACCTTGCAGTCGGTGTCATCCACCTTGAATGCACCGACAATGCAATGAACAAATTCATGCATGATGTGAAGCAATATCACTGGGATGAACCGTACCTCTTTAAGAACTATGTTGATGGTCTCTACATATGTTGTATCACTGAGGAAGAAGCTCATCTTATTTTATAACAATGTAATTTAGGTCTGACTGGAGGCCATATGCATTCCAAGAAAACTGCCTTGAAGGTTTTGCATTGTGATTTCTTTTGGCTGACCATATCTAGAGACGCCTACAACTTTGTCTTGTCATGAACAAATTCCAGAGGACGGGTAACATTACAAAAAGAGATGAGATGCCCCTTAAGCTATGGCAGGAAGTTGAGATTTTTGATGTTTGGGGAGTGGACTACATGGGCCCATTCCCATCCTTGCATGAATTTTGTTACATTCTAGTCGTGGTGGATTATGTCTCTAAATGGGTAGAGGCCATACCAACCATTACTAGTGATCCAAAACCTGCCATAAAAATGTTAAAAGATATTATATTTCCCCATTTTGGAGTTCCACACACTGTGATATCTGACTGAGGTTCTTATTTTTTGGAAAGAAGATTTGAAGCATTGTTAAGAAGATATGGTGTAACACACAAGGTAGCTTCCCCCTACCATCCGCAAATGAGAAGATAGGTAGAGGTTTCAAGCCGTCAACTCAAGGTTATCTTGGAAAAGACAGTAGGCCGCAACCTAAAGGATTGGTCGATAAAAATCAATGGCGCCTTATGGGCCTACAGAACTACTTTTAAGACTACACTTGGGACAACACCCTTTAGATTAAAATATGGAAAATCATGTCACATACCCATAGAACTCAAACAAAGCTTGATGGGCAATCAAACAACTAAATTTTGACATGAAGAAAGCTAGCCAAGCTAGGATTCTGCAACTATAAGAGCTGAAAGAACTTCAAATGACAGCCTATGAAAATTTTTGAATCTACAAAGAACGCACAAAATTAGGGCATGATGGTCATCTCAAGAGGAAATACACACAAGTGGGAGACCGAGTTATATTTTTCAACTCTAGACTAAGTTTATTCCTAGGGAAACTTCATTCTCTCTGGTCTAGACCATGCACTGTCACGAGCATCTACCCACACAATGCATTTGTTTACAGAGTGAAAAGTCGGGTGATTTTGTAGCAAATGGAAAATTCTTGAAGAGGTATTTCACCTCAGCTAACACGTGCATCGAAGCATCGATGGATCTTTTAAAACCAGTATACCTATCAAAAAATTGAAGGAAACATGTCGAGCCAACGACATAAAACAAAGGCGCTTGTCAGGAGGCAACCCGATCCTTACCTTAGCCTTTTAGTTTCAATTTTTAATTAGAAAATCTTGCCCCCATTAGATAATGCATCACAAGATGCAATCTCAAGTTATGATAGTTTTCATTTTTGAGATTTTCGATGGAGGACACGTTATTGAGTAGAATGCAACCACATCTGGTTGTCCAATTGGCACATGTTTTTCCCTCCATCTCAAATTTAGAATTTGCTCGGGATGAGAAATTTCTAAGTTTGGGGTGGAGGGTGAGTGGTGCGTACTCTACTTTCCACCCACACCTATCTATTTCAGACTTAAGATTCCATCGTTATAATTTTAAAATATTTTTTAGCAAAATTTTCAAAATTTTTAGATTTTCAAAGTAGTTTTGTATAGAAATTTGGTGTAGTTTTGAAGCTTTTATTTCAATCAAAGCCTTTACCTAGCCGACTAGTTCTTTTTCTATGCAATTTTGAATCATTATACCCTCCTTATTTGAATTAAAGCCTCAAGGGGGACAATTTTTGAAACTAGTCGATGGTTAGAAATCACCATGTGAAGCTTATGAATCCTAACATCATGTTCAATAGAAATGGCAAGTATCTGTCGAACTGAAAGGAATCAAACACATTGTGCTTTCTAACTGACTTGTGGAACAATAGCATGGAATATCCATCAGATCCCCATCAAATCACTATTTGAGCATAGCATGATAAAGAGAACAAGTCGGTGCATTAAATTATAAATCAAGTTGCATTATGATCTGAACTCTCTTCTACACTTCTTCTAACATCTTCTTACCCCTCCATCCATTAAAAAGAAACAAAAAGCCATACACAATAGTTCCAAACCCTATATTTTTGGTGGCACACCATCCCTCTCTTTATTCACTTCTTTCATACCCCTCTCTATGTAAAAGGGGCGTATCACCAAAATGAAAAAGAAAAGATACCAATGTGCACACAAAAAAATGCAATCTTGAGTCGAATAGAGGATAGTTTTGCACAAAAAAATGCAATTAATGTAATTGCAACCATATAATAAAAATCTCGAGTTGAATAGAGGAGAGATTTACTACTCCCTTCCATACTCACCCTCACTCCCTTTTTCCACCTACATGCATAATGAATGCCTCTTTTTGCAACTCTTTTGAAAACCACCATTGTCAAATCAGATGCATACTTGTTGTTCTGTAGGTATCTCAAGACTCTTACAAAGCTCTTAGACATGCTTGATGTTGGAAAAGTGGGGAGGAAATGCTTTTGGGAAACTATAACACCCTACTTTTCATGACATGTATAAATCACTGAGCAGAAGCACTTTACTCAAGGGGGTGTCACAAGATGCTATTCTTTGCAATTTAAAGTAAATGAAATACTTTGCTTTGATTGAAATTTGATTCATACGTTGTTTGGAAAAATAAAACTACATCAAGTTCATATAACTTATTTTTATAACAACGTTATAAAATAATGCACATGATGTCTAATCTTTGGATCCTCTTGGTAAAATGCACCCCACTAGTCTTTTCTTCTAGAAGATTCCTTGAGCTATTCCTTGCAGTTCTTTCTCCTGAGCTTGCTTCTTCATGCGGGCATCGCACCCCCCGCCATGCATAAAACCAATGGTAAGTGGAATTGAATATACTATAATATAAAGAGAACTTGAAAATAGGAAATATGCTTTAAACATTGAACATTGAAAAGATCAACAATTACTTTTAAATATCTTTTATCTTGACCTATATAAGGGTCCTCGGGTTGCATAAATGTTGCTCTTCTCTTATGAACCGAAGTGCCTCTTGGGTTGTACTAGAGTGCCTCTTCTCTTATGCACCAGAGTGCCTCTTAAATTTTTCTCCGAGGAGCCTCTTAATGAGGATCTTATATAAGCTATCTTTTAACATTATCTTTCTCTTGAAAACTCTTACTTTGCTTTTAAAACTTAATTTTAACTTTACTCTTAATGTTTATGAAAGTGATACAATAATAGGGATAGTAAAAACGTGGCATTCAATTCATCATACATTCATTGACTTTAAGCAATTACAATAGATAGCACATTTAAAAAATTCATTGCATACATACATACATAAAAGAAACCATTGACTATGTTCAATTAGCATGGACCACTTACCTTGCACTTGGGGAATATCTTATTTCTCTTCCTCGATTCAGTTAACCCTATTCACATCCTTGGGGTTTGAAAACCCTAAACACCCTATTCATAATATTCAATATATCAAATTGTATTCCATTTTTATTATAAACCCCTAATTTTAATAACATATGAATCCTTAATCTCTAATTTGGTTCGAGATTCTATTTTTATTAAAAAAAAAGGTCAAACTTTGACTATTAGGATCATTAAACAAGTAATGAAATTAAATTCAAGAATCTAAGGCTTTGATGCATTAGATAATATAGCACCTTTAAGAACTTTTGAAATAAGAAGCATTATCAAGTGTCAACTATATTTATTTGTGTTCTTCTCATTTTCTTGATCAACTTTCATGTAAAATTTATTTTGATCTGATCATCCTAGCAATTTCTACGAATTTTGCAATATTACTCAATAATGGGCCAATGACTGACCACCACCTCAACGGCTTGGTGGTCCATGGCCATGCCACTGTGTCAGGGTGAAGCCAATGGGCTTGTGCCATCAATGCGGCCCACGCTTGTGTGGAACTCACTGTGTTAGGGCGAGAAAATGAGAAAAGGGTAAAAACACCCTTACATGTATGCAGAGCAGTCAGGGGCAGGGCAGTCTTTTCACCCCAACCATCTTCAACCTATGCCTGTGTCGCGAGCAGACCCAGGCTGGTCAGATGGTTGACTTTAGGCTAGGGTGCTCCCGGGTGGAAAGTGAGGACTCCAGCCCCTTCACCTCGTCCATCCGAACTCGTCGACGGTCCCAAACTTGTCATAGGTGGTCGGATTTAGGAGAATGGTAAGGGGAGTTCTATGTATCGTTTGGAGTAGAATTGTAGAAAGGGGATGATGTTGGTAGAGGAATTGAGGGTGGTGTGAAGAGTCTGGAGTCAAGAAGGGTATTTTTGAGTGAAAGGATCGATTGCAAGTGGTATCTACCCTTTTTTATCAGTCAGACCCAAAGAGGGTTGGCCGAAGGCTGTCTGCAAAAAGGGAAAACATGTAGGGTCCTCCAAACTAGGAAAAACCTAGGGTAGATCTACTCAGAAACTCATCACGAATCTATTACAATCATTTCTAGATGTTGCCATGAGAAGGAGAGAGAGGAAGGGAATCAAGAAATTTGTAGTTACTATTTCCTTCTTTCCTATTTAGTCTGGGGTAAGAGACGACCATGAGGGCATCAGATCTTGATCCAAAGGCCACTGGGCTATGTGACATGTAAAAGGGACAGAGTATAGTTTTCCAAACAGATTATTTCGTGACACCTAATACATTTCCTTTCTAAATCAACACTTTAGGAAAACTTCTAAATTCCATATCTCTCACTCTGTTAAATGTTTTAATCCCAAATTTTAAAGGGAAGTTTCTAGCACTTATATTTAGATTCAAGAGAGATTTTAGGCCAAAATAAAAAAGGTAGATGCATATTTCTTGCCCCTTAAGTAAAAGGCTTATTTGATTCATTTATGTCATATAATTAATGTATTTTCATCCAAACTTGGCAAGCAACCTTATATAGTTGTATAATTTCTTTAAGTAAAATATTTGAACCTAATTCAATTCATTTTTTTCCTTTAACACCTTCTTTCTAGAAAATTCCATATTTTTCTCATTTAGTCATTTAACTTTAACTTAAACACATTATTGATTGGATATTTTGAAAAAGACTTTCCTTGATGAACTCTAGGGCCAAATTTTGAGATTATAACTGATTATACATGTCATATATATTCTTTATGCTTTTAAGCAACTATCAGGGAAGGAGAGAGAAAAGAGAGTAGTTATATTTTCTCCTTATATTAGGGCTATAAAAAGAAAAAAGGACAACGTTATGTGCAAGAAGTCTATTTCACATTTAAATATTATAGATTCTAATTCTTTCCTATTTCTTTTAAAAATTTTCAAGGATAGGAGAGAGAAAAAAATCAACACTTTATATCTTTGAATTAAATGTGACACGTAATGCACATATGAAAGAGAAAACATATTTTATGCCTCATTTTGTTCTTTTCACTTTATTATCATTAAAAACTTCATTTCATGGTCGTTTTGATTCAGACCCTCAAATATTTTTATTTAGAGAAAACCACATTTTAAGTTTTAAATTACTCCTAAAATTGGGGATGTTGCATAAACAAACTCAAGAACGAAGATATTGTAAGATGGGTTCAATGATCTCAGGAAGTTGAGATGCTCAACCATACCAAGCAGTAAAGAGACAGACGTGATGTGAAGATGAGGCAATCACACAAGTTAAAAGTATTCATTTGGTGACTATTCTAGATTTTGTGTTACTCAAGGACGAGGAACGTTTAAGTTCAGGGTGTTTTGATGAATGCATATTCATCTTAGTTTTAGTCGCCACTTTTGGCCAAGTTTTGCATTGAATGCTCTCATACACCCCTTGAATATGCTTATATACAATTTCCTCAGTTCCATATCATTATTTAGAGTTTTGATCAAATCCATTCATCTCCATTGTAGGATTGAACATCATACTATGTGCGCTAGTGTAGGAGGTGTAGGGGAAAGTAGTCCCACTAATCGACTAGCGACCCCAAGAAACTTTTAATAATTTGTACCCTTTTTCGATGGCCAGATCCTTCATCAGAATGCACCCTTATCAGTCAGAGGATTCATCAATGTAGGCCATTCGACCCTCAACAATAGGCCCCCCATGGGGGTGGGTTTGATTCATGATGACCGCAACCACGATCTCAAAGAAGGACCACAACCGCAATCTCAAAGAGGACCTCGACCTGAGGCACCACGAGCTAAAGCACACCTCGACCTACATGGATATCGTGACCTAGTTGCACCTTGACCTGAGGTTGGACTGCGACCCAACAAGATCGTGACCTCATGGGAGACCTCGAACTCAGAAAACTGCTACCGCAGAGCAACCCTGACCAGAGGATATACCTCGACTAGTACAGATCGTGACTGAGCACCACACCACAACCACAATCAGGGCTAACTGCAACCATGATCATTTCGCCTCCACAAGGCTAACCACGACCACGATCAGAATTAAGTAGGTGGAGTGTGCCTATAAATAATCCACCCACCCGACTTGACAAACCATATCTTCCACGATGCCGAGAGGCTATCGTTCTGTGCCCTGTTGGATCAATGGGCTCTAGAGGGGGTGAATAGAGCTTCACAAACTTCACAAAATCAATTAGACCACCAATTTATATTAAGTGTAGAAACTTAACCAAGTAGCAATTTGATGTCCTAATCTAGCATACAAAGCAAGGATAAGAGACAAGGAATGACAAGCACTTAGAAAAGTGGTTTAAAGTTATTCCACATCCTAAATTTAGGAGCAATGTCACTCCACTACCTAGAGTTGGTTAGGCTCTAGGATTTGCAACTTGGTTCTCTTATATATCACAATAAGATTACAAGGAACAACAACCACACATCCAAGGACTTAGTTTCTCAAGCTAAGATCTTCAACCTTACCAAGGACTTACCCACTTTGCAAGTAGTCTTCAACCTTCTTCCAAGGACTTACCTACTCTTGCACTTGTTTTCAGCCTTGCAGGAATTACCCATCTTACTTGAGCTTTTCCTTGCACCTCTCCTTCTCTTGGAGAGCTTTAGCACCTTTCTCCTTCACTCGGAGGCCTGGAGTAGCTTGCTTTCTTCACTCTTGAAGAACAACATCCTTTTTCACCTTCACTCACAAAAGAACAACTTCCTCTTCTCTTTCAACTGGAGAAGAAGCTTCAATCAATCTTCAAGGAGAACTTGAGGTAGGAAGAAAGATATGGAGATTTGTACATCATATAAGGGATAACTCTCATACATAGGGACCTAACTCACTCATACTCACAAATTTGACTTGAAGGTAGAGAGAGAAATGTGCTCAAAGGGTTATAACACTCTCAACTAAGGCTAGGACCAAGCATATGTGAATGAGAAACCTTGGAATGAACTCTAAGAGGTCATATTTATAGTTGGGGGTGCCCCTTTAAGTTGTGGGACACTTAGATATGAAAGTAGCCATTTTTTTCTCAAAGCAATGAATCTATTTTTGATCAAAATACTCACTAACAGTCACATCACTTTATTCTACAATTTTTGTACAGTGCAATCGGTCGAGTTTTAATAAAGGTAACTCAACTGATCCAGTAAAAGACAAATCTGATGTTTAAATCATCGCTCAAGTTTGTCCTGGGGAAACTCGACCGACCATTTAAAATCAAGATGGTCAGTTACTCGATCGGTCGAGTTCTGTGAAAACATAACTCGACCGATGCAATCTTCAAAAAATTGAACAAGGATGATCGGTCGAGTTTTAAGGCTGGGAAACTCGACCGGCCAAGTGCATGCAATCAATTTTCTAAATTGCATCTAAAGTGATTAAAACTTAGTGTTTGTTGTCCCAAATAATTTTCTCAACTAAGTTACAAGTCAATTCATCATTACAAGTGACTACAAAAATGTTCTAAGGTCATTTACATAGAAATCCCAATTTGCAAACTTGTAGCTATTTTGACCTGAACTTGAGCCAAAATAGGGCTTTTGATTTTAGATCCTTTTGATATACCTAATGATTGAAAACAATCTTTAACACACATATTAGATACATATGAATGGAATGGTTAAGTCATTTTTGAAATATGAACAATGTATAACCTCTAGGTCAACATGCCCAACCCTTAGGGAGATGATCTCTTCTACCAAGGACTACATCTGTGGAGTCCTTACCTCTCCTCCATCTCCACTCCATATATATCTATCTCTAGATACAAAAGTGGTTGGACTTTAGATCTGTAGATCTACTCCGTCGTCGTCCATATGCTACTTCTTCTCTTACGAGCGAGAGCACGAGATGAGAAGGAAGAAGGAGGGAGAATATCTGCCTCGACTATCTTGGTGTTTTTCCCCTTTTCGTTCCAGATCTTCCCTGAGGTTGTGTAGAAGACCATTTCTCCACTGAGCTCTGGCCACCTTCTTCATCATGACCATGGCAGAATCTTCCCTCTCTCTTATTTTTCTTATTTCTTTCATGAGGAGTAAGTAGTCCTTTTCGCTGGGGTGTGGGGACTAGCCCCATTGCCCATGCCTACATGTTATCTTAAAACATTTCATGGCTTGTATATAACTTTTCATCTCATGTTAATAGTTTGATGTGTGCTTGTAGATTGATCACCTACCTTGTATGATCTATTATAACCCTTTGTTGTGAGAACTTCAATACTTAGGTTTATTAATATCATTTAGCATAGTTGATGCCTTGACGAGAACTTATGAAAGGTATCTTCAGAATAGTAAGTGTGTGATCTGTAGGTGACGAGACATCTGATGCCTATAGGTGATGCTTACACGAACCTAACTTCCATACAGAGGGTTTGATACTCCATTTGGATGGCTTTATCTTGCATGGATGTGTTTTGAACATGTTTTCATGTGTAGTGGTGGTGAAACCTGGGTCCACCCCAGTGATTCCCATCATTAATCTAGACTATGTTTGAATCCTACTCTTTCATTTCCTTGCATTAAGTTTAACTAAACCCAATCAACTCCTTGTTCTAAATATTAGTCTTAGTCGAGTTAGATCTGACTAGCAATATTCTTAACAATATTTCCCCTTGGGATTCGATCCTTAATGATATGCGATAAGATCCATCCTCTTATGGGTGGTGATATTGCATAAGGCTTTGGTAAAAAAAACTTAAGGATATCAGCCCTAAGTGAGTTTGTTAGTGCAATAAAACCATGTCAAGTTGACATCTCTTCAATTGCATCAAGAAATGGGATATCTAAGTGTAATTTCTTCATTGCTACCATAAACTTCTCATATATCTTCTTTAGATGTTTCTTGATCTGTTTGTAATGAAATGGGACTCTCGGAGCATAAATATTTCTCTCCAATAAAAGCTTCACCTATAGGATCTAGGTTCTTGACCCCTTCATCCTTCTTCATTATGTGATTTTCTTCTTCTTTGTCCTTCTTAGTTGATTCTTTTCTTGCAGATTCTTCTTTCATAATTACCTTCTTATATTGTGGCTCATGACGGGTGGTGTTGTTAGTTCCGAGATCTTCCAACATCCTCCCTGATCGGGGAGTGGCCATCTTTGTTGTCTCCATATTTGACAGAATCTTTCCCAAAGGGTTCTTTACAAGCTCTGCCAATTAGGCAAGTTATTGATCAATTTGTCTTTGATGGGTCTACATATCTATTGTTAACACTCCTAAATTGGTGATGGCACTTTGGTGAGTTGGTCATTTACCAATGCTTACCTCTTTTCAAAATTGAACAACTGAGCGATCATGTCCGGTTGATTGCTATCGTTGTTTGACTCTAACCTTGACCTTGTTGGCTTGTATTTTTATTTTGACTCTGATATCTAATTTTTGTTCATCTGATAACTGGTAATTCTTGTATATTGAGTTGGTCCTCCTTTCTTCTCAAATATTGGAGGCAATTTAGATAAATTACTTAGTTGATGAGAGTTTTTAGCATCTTCTTTGTTGCCATAATTGAATCTAAGATGGTCTGGTCATTTAAAATTGACGTAAGAGAACTTTTTTGTCTCTTCTTTGCTTTCACTTTCTTCGATCTCTTTTGGCTGTATATAGATACAATTGTCAATTCCATGGCCTCCTTCGCCACACGTAACACATTTCATAACTTTCTTGACGTGTTTCTTGTCCTTGCGTCCACTGTCTTTTAGTTGTTAGACACATGTGGCAATATTCTAAATCTGAGCTACAATGGTTTCCAGAGACTTGGATTTGATTTACGGTCCTTTAAAGCCAACCTTCTTGGTTGAACTTCTATTGTACTTCATGCCTACTTACAATGCAACCATTTTATTGATGATTTTTATAGTTCTGCTTGGTTTCTTTCCAAAGAAATGACTTCTGATGGCTGCATTCAGTGAAGTCCGTTTCGTGGGCTTTAGCTCATTATAAAATGTTGTCACTACAAATCCCTTGTAGTATTTATGGTGACGACAATCTTTTTGTTATTCTTAAAATTTCTCCCATGCTTCATGAAGATTCTCCCCAGGTTTTTGTGTGAAGGAAGTGATCCCTTTCCATATTTTGAATAGTTTGGGGTAAAATTTAGTGAAAAAAGCAAATACAAGGGGTTTCCATCCATCTATAGACTAGTGGGGTAAGTTAAGGTATTAGGACAAAGCTTTATCTTCCAGAGAGAAATTGAATCTCTTACAATATATGACTTCTTGAGGCACTCCCCTCATCTTTAAGGTATCGTAGATATTTTTAAGGTGTCAAGATGATGGTAAGGATTCTCATTCCTTGAATTACCTCTGAAGGGCTTGTTCTAGATCATCGAGATTAAGGTAGGTTTCAACTCAAAATTAGCCACATTGAAGTGTGAGATCATGATTATACATCTTTACTTGATGGCTATAGTCATGACTACTTCTTTAAGAGTTTTCTCTTCCTCATCATCTTCACCCTCATTGTTTTGGTCATTACGTTCATGTTCATTATCGTGTACATGTTCATGGTGATTCCTATGGTGCCTTATGAAGCAATGGTGATGGTAGTGATGGAGATCTTCCTCATGTCACTCTTCCTTGTGACGATATCCATCTGAGTGACAGTCTTCCCTTTCTTCTTCTATCTCATGTGGCAGTCGATTGTATTGAACCCTTACATTCTGATTTTCTCCAGTATGACTATCGTCCACACGTGGAGACATAGCGTCTTGAAGTGAAAGTGAAGTATTAAATAAATCTACTTCCTTGTGGGCTCCCTAAAGAGATCGCACAGTCAAGTTAGGAAACTAGATGTGTTAAAATTAAATACTCTATGTAATCATAGGGTAGCAGGTTTAGAGTTTTCATGCAGTTTGACTTATTGCTAAGCTTGAGGCACATGTGTATGGTGAGAAGACTCATGTTCTTAATAGTACCATTTTGACTTGTCCCTAGCAACAACGCTAAAAAGTTGATTGACCTAAATCACACGTCAAAAATGGAGTAGATCACAAGTAGTCAGACTCTTGAATTTATAACTTGACACTCAGGCCCCCACAACTATTATACAGGGTCCGATGTAGTAAATAAGGGTCAAACAATAGGGACAAGGTTGGTAAGTGTAAAGAATGTGAAGCCTTAGACTCTAACACACCAAATAAAAATGTATATCAAGGTGATGTTCCCTAAGGAATGATGACACTCCAAATAAAATAATGAAAGGAAAAATAAAAAAAATAAAATAAGAGAATAAAGTCAAACAAGAAGTAGAAGCAAAAGTATGGAAGGAAACATGGATCGGGTTTCACCTACTAAGATATCTCACCAACATGAAAAACTCACACCCCTTTGTATACATTCATCAAAATTACAAGCAATCATAAAAATGTCTATTCCCTCCTCTCTTGAGATTAGGATTGACCTAGATTATAAGGTTGCCTCTCTCTCTCGAGATGACAAATAAAGAACCACAAATCAAGCCAAATGACCATTAGCTTTAGTATTCCAACACTTTCATGCATTCAGACTATGCATAACATCAAATAAGGTGCTAACAAGGAGTGGCTCAAGTGGTCAAGTGTGGTGTCTCTTAAAAAAGGGACCCAAGTTCAAATCCTAGTTTCTACCTTGATTTACCACCCTCCTGGGCATTCAGCCTCCACTATGGGCATGGGAGGGGGGAGGAGAAATCTTTCTCTTTTAATCCCATAACATCAAATAAGGTTAGTACTACTCTTTCAAGACACCAACAATCATACATCACAAGATGGTAGATAAGAATACAAGTGAAGCATTAAGAATGAGAGTATGGAGATAATGTTGATAAGAGAATGTATATATTCAAAGGGAAGCAAGAGTATACATGTTGGGAGATCCTTAGTGGCTACTCCTAACCCAAGTTAAAGTGTTTAGCCACACATATTAATGGGTAGAATAACAACATTATAGAAGGGTAGATACATCAAGAATAATGAAGAGGTGAAGGGTACATCATGAGGGAGATGATAGATCCAAAAAGGGAGAAGGCGATACACCAACTGCACTTCTCTAGATCTAGATCTGAAGTAGATGTAGATGATGACAACTCCTTCTTTTGAAGTAGAGCATGGCTAGTATTCTCTCTCCTCTAACTTTTGCCTTTGAAGATCTAAGATAGTTGGGGATGAACGTGAATGGCTTTGGAGTTTGGCAGCACTTCGTGGCCCTTGATGATATAATAATTTGATGGGTGGAATTGGAGGCCTATTTATAGGTGCTACCCATTGACTTGACTCTTGGTCATAGTTGTGATGCGTAGGCTTGTCATGACCTTTGTTGTGGTCACAACGCTTAGTGGAGTTTGCCTCGATCGCGGTTGTGGCTTGTGTTGTGGTCGTGATCATAGGGCGTCATTTCAACCACGATTCTTGAGTAGTTTTCATGTACCTACAATCACAATGGTATCCTCCTTACAATCGTGGTAGAGTTCTAATACATTGCGGTCATGGTGCGTTATCTCAGTCACGATGGAGGTCGCAGTCGAGGTGTGAAGTTATCGAGCAATGGCTCTGTCAGAGTCACGACGTATGTGGACTATGTTGTCACGGCCGCGACCCATGTCATAGTTGTGACATGACATGAACCTAAAATGAGTGAGAAATATATGAAATCAAGATTTTATCCCTAAGGTACTCAAATAAACAGAAAAATCCATAAAAGTTGTGGTAAGATAGGAATAAAATATATGCAAAAAGATCACAAAATGAGATATTATTAGTTATTTCATCCTAATACATTTTAGTTTAAGGGGGAAATGTACTAGATAGTAACACAAATCAAAATGCCTACAACAAGGTAGGTCTAGGCCATGAACCTAGATTTTAGTATGTTATACAAGACAAGATTTATCTTCTAACAATAAATCTTGTCTAATAAATTAATGATGATGATCTATTTCATTTCATTTTATTAGTTCAACTAAGCATTAAATCCACACAATATTTCATCTACCAAGAGAAATCAATGGTTCAATAGTAATAATATGATGGGCTACTCTTGGCTCCTAACGAGACGGAAAACATATCCTCATGATGAGAGATATGTCATAAGGGGGTAGGAAATAAATATGCATAATAATTAGAGCAAGGTAAGAAATTAAGGGGTAGACATCAAGCGAAAAGTCTAGGGAGTCTTAGGAGAATTATGTTGGTTGATTCTGGCTTCCAGTTTCAACTTGAGTGCCAATGAAGGTTTTACTCCTCTCTTCATTACTATTCAACTATCTATGTATTTGAACAATGAGATAAGTCCTTTTCCCCATGCGATTTGGTCTAAAATGGCCACTTATCAATGATATACCATGGTTAGTGGATCAAATTAAGTGATTTATGGATAACATGTCAGTGTTGTGTCGATGCATGAGAAACATCTATGAGATCAACTTGAATAATGTCAATATCTGACCCTCAGATTAAACCCAATAGAACTATCGATCTATTGACTTGAGTGCTACTGGAGGCTTTAGAATTCTCCTCTAATTTTATGGCATCATCTTTAGGGTCAACACATCAACTTGTTTTCTGTAGTTTCTATCAACAAACAATCATCACAATTTGAAGATGTGACAACATAAAAATATATTTGCTTATAAAATGGTGAAGTTGATGCATGAGTGATGTGTATTGTATTTTACTAAAAATTTATAAGGCAAGAACCTTTGATATCACCTAATACAAGCTTATGATAATCCCACTCTTAGGCAGATAGATCTTATTGAAATATAGTTTAGGATTGAGCTCAAAGACAATGTTTTTTAAGAATTATCTTATCAAAATAACCAAGAAAGAGACAGTAATTATCTCAAAATGTTGAATGACTTATGATAATATAGTCAGAATCAAAATGTAGAATAAAAGTATAGATTTATCAAAAGGATATAAACATTAGGGTGAATGTGTTTCACACTGCTACCTATGTTTTCTCTCTCCAACTTCACAATAAATTACATGAACTACTAAACATTGAGGGTAGATAAATCTAGTCCCTTTAGGGTGAGGATTTGACCTAGAAATGTATCATTCTAGTCTTGTCATTGTGTTACCTAGATCTCTCATACTCATCACCTTGGAGAGCACTTATCTAAAGTTCTCATCATGGGTTTAACAAGAAATGACAGATATCCTAGATTTTAGCTTTGAAGTTCCATACATCCAAGATCTTACAAACAAGAAAATAGGTTGTCCAAGAACATTTGCAAGACCATAAATGATTGATTCAAAATGTATTAAGGTTTGTAAAAGGATTGATATAGTAGAAAAAGTTAAAAACAAGTGGTGGGTCTAATCCATGCACCCTAATGAGGTAACAACTTGCTTATCATGATATTTATCATGATAGTAACAATACTAATAAAGGAAAGGGAAGAAATAATTATAACACTTAGGTTGAATAAATGTTGTTGTGGTGTCCAATAACAACCTTTTATCACAATGGTGAGGTCGAGTCCACACTATAGGGAAATATGGCTACAAAGCAAGCAACATAATATTTTTATCTACCATATTCCAAATATCCAGTGGATCATGTCAATAACTATAATACAAGAAGGATGGTTTTGAGGATATACCTAGTCCTAGATAAAGTACAGTGACAATCCTTGTCATCGTATATGCACATAGTCTAAATCCTTGTTGCTTTGGGACTCGTCTGACTATTGTGCCTCTTGGTTTGCACCACAGACTGTAGCCAAAAATCTCATCTTCTTTAGCAGATCCTCTTGTCACAGATTACTAGTTGATGTTATCCTCCTATCGAAAGATAATGGCCTCCCACCTCCATGGTGGTCCACACAGACTGCCTAGAACTCATGTCATCCTATTAGAATGGATAGGAAGGAGTCATCCCTTCCATTGGGGTACTAGTCACCAACTTACTCTCCCACGACTATGATATCAATTTCTCTCTGTAATGACCGTCTCGCGAAAACATGATTAACTAATGCGGAAGCGTTCATCAAGTAGCGGATTAGCGAAAATCACTAAAAATTAAAACTTTTTACACAGAGATCCACACATAGGAAATCCTTTACAACAAGAACCATTGTATAATATTTACATTCTGGTTCAAACATATATAACCTGTACCATCTCTTTTCAGATACTACAACATCAGCTGCCTTATGAACATTATATACAGACAACATATGAATCTCGAGGCATCAAGCCAAAACCTCAGTTTGATATATCAAAAACACTGACTGAAAACTCTGAGGACCTGAGAGTACAAAGACGACACATAGGACTACTATCTATATGACTTGACAGTCAGTGCCTCCACCTGAGATCTCACTGCTGTCCAAGCTGTTGCTTTCCTTTTCCTGCAAAAGAGTATCTGCCTCTTTGTCCGCGTCCACCTAAAAATGTTGGATCCCACGGGGGTGAGACAATTGTAAATTGACCCAGCGAGAGATATAACTCTCCTCCAGAAACATTATTATTGCATTTTAAGAAGATAAATATAGGCAGATGATAAGTAGTTTAAAGCATTCTCTTAATAAGGAATAGGAAGAACATGTATATCATTTATCCTCCATATTATACCATCATGTCAAACTTCTCTTGTGACACTCATTATCTTGATATGTCACCCATGAGACATTCTTGTTTCAACTTATTGGCCTTAGTCAGTCTGCTAAATAGATAAGGAATTACATCTACCATGTACTCATATATCATTAATACAGGCATTGGGTTATTACCAATCCTATGTCATCATTACAGGCATTGAGCCTTTGCCAGGTATTGGACTCTTCCAAACCTGATTACACTTCTAGGCATTGGTCTTTAACCAACCCTGATTACAGGCATTACACCTCTGCTAGGTATTGGATTTCTCCAAACCTGATTACACAGCCAGGCATTAGACTCTAACCAACCCTGATTTCACAGCTAGGCATTGGACTTTAACCAATCCTGATTTCACAGCCAGGCATTGGACTTTAACCAACCCTGATTTCACAGCCACGAATTGGACTTTAACCAATCCTGATTACATAGCCAGGCATTGGACTTTAACCAATCCTGATTACACAGCCAGGCATTGGACTTTAACCAATCCTGATTACACAGCCAGGCATTGGACTTTAACCAATCCTGATTTCACAGCCAGGCATTGGACTTTAACCAATCCTGATTACACAGCCAGACATTGGACTTTAACCAACCCTGATTACAGGCATTAAGCCTCTACCAGGTATTGGACTTTAACCAAACCTGATTACACCGCCAGACATTGGTCCGTAACCAATCCTGATTACACAGTTCATGTAATTTAATTCCTTTAACTCATCATTGATCATCACATACTACTTTCTTAAGTTACCAGCTTATCTTGGATTAAGGTATTTCCCATCTTAATCCTTTCATCCACTAACCTATCACTCTTACCATAAAGTGCATAGGTTACACATAAGAATGGTCCAACTATCTTTAATGATATGGACTCATCTAAGATTAAGGCATTGCTTACAATAAGCTTGCCTATAATCAACCACATTAAATGTTTCACCTTTATAAGACCATTCCTTCTATCTCATCATTAGGATTTCCTTATACCCTTATTTAAAATTAGGATTATAATTCATTGTCATATTGCCCAAGATTAGGGCTTTATGTATTATGACTCCACATTAGAGTCTCACATACCTTCACCCTTCTTAGGGCCTCTCATCACAACATAACATTAGAGCTTCATGTGATGTTAACTCTTAATTAGGGTTTCTCATGGAATCACCCTCAACTAGGGTTTCTCATGGAATCACCCTCAACTAGGGTTTCTCATGGAATCACCCCCAACTAGGGTTTCTCATGAAATCACCCTCAACTAGGGTTTCCACCTTAGTCACCCACAATTTGGGTTTACTATGCATCTCCATTAGGATTTCATTCAATTGTCCATAATTAGAGATTCACTATTCATCCCAATTAGGGTTTTACATCTCATTTCCCTAAATTGGAGTTTCAAACATCACTACCCTGACTTAGGGTTACATCCTCACCCTGGATTAGGGTTACATTTAGAATTTCCCTCAATTAGGGTTAAAACCCAAAAGCCATGTCAATTAGGGTTTATATTCATGATTAGGGTTTCATGATCTCTCTTCTTAAGGATCATACCCTTAATCACCACATGAATCATATTCATGTATGAATTCATGTTAACATCATCTCAAATTGATTAGGTCATATCAACCCTTCAATCAAGAGCATACAACTATGATTAACGTAGTGTATCAAGTCATTGGTCCAATAAGCAATTAGGGATTCATTCCTTAATTGGTACTAGTCCCTTAGGTACTGTTAGGGTTTCAACCTTTGTACCTTATT
Source organism: Alisma plantago-aquatica (assembly GCA_963693085.1). Classification (NCBI taxonomy): domain Eukaryota; kingdom Viridiplantae; phylum Streptophyta; class Magnoliopsida; order Alismatales; family Alismataceae; genus Alisma; species Alisma plantago-aquatica. Next base: position 131,434,093 of record OY856415.1, read on the forward strand.
TGTTTATCATTACTAATCATCATTGGGTCAATGGATCATTCATCATCTTAATTCTCAAGAGATTCAATCACATTGGACCTCCATTACATAAAGCATCCAATTGAATTAGGGTTTCCAATGTTGATTCCTTCAATCATTGGATTCATGGAACCAGTCATCAATTGGACCTACCCTCATACTTCAATTGAGTTAAATAGGTCAACCTTCAAATGATTTGACCCTTAATTAACCCTCAATTGGTCATCAATTAGGGTTTTATTCAATTGAATTAGGGTTTGGAATTGATGATCCTTCAATACTAATCAATGTAAGACTAGTTACTTTGAAACCATTGAACCATCATCCAAATTGGGTATGACATGACCCCAAACGGTCTTGAGGTCGTTTGGATGACCTACAAATGGTCTTGAGACCGTTTTCCCATCATATAACTCAAATCCAAGCCATCCAATTAAGGTTTGGATCATTGGATTGATCACCAAATTAGCATTGCATTGTATATCGGCTTGGTACCTTTAGACCTTCAAATACCTAACCATACTCAACCCTAGACCTACAAACGGTCTTGGGTGACCACCAAACGGTCTTGAGACCGTTTGGATGAGCTCCAAACGGTCTTGAGACCGTTTGGCCCATCCAACCTTTGGATTCTAGTGAAAAATCATCATGGATTGGTCTATCGAGTTGATCAACAAATCAACACTACATTGCAATATGATTAGTACTTTTGGACCTTCAATTGGTCAACTATACTTGACCCCAGACCTCCAAACGGTCTTGGGGTGATCCCCAAACGGTCTTGAGACCGTTTGGGTGATCCCTAAACAGTCTTGAGACCGTTTGGGCTAATCAACCCAAAATCTCAACTTAACTCATTGGAATTTCAGCACTGTTTTCAATTAGGGTTTGCCTAATTGATTAGCCTTCAACTCATGATTCGTTTGGAGTTAACCCCTCAAATTTGTAGGGTCATTAACCAACATCATTAGGAACATGAATCTAAAACGGTCAACGCTTTGTCAATGTCGTGTATTTTACTACGCGCTAAAAACGCAAGTGTACGCGTCGAGTAATATAGGCCTTTGTGAGGCCCGAGTCGAACACATGGATATGTTGAATTATTGGAGACTTCTACTAACTATTTGCGATCAGCTAAGTCGGATAACAAAGTAGGTTTTGTTGTCGAAATTAAAAGAAAATAAAAATAAAACAAAGCAAACAATCGATTAAAGGTTAATTTAATCAATTCAAAAGGATATCTTTAGGATTTCGGTTTCACCGCGGGTCAACATTGCATTATGTTTCATATAACTCCTCAATCTTCTCTTTCTATCCAGGTAGTGGCCTGAAAACAGAATTACCCACTGTCGTGGTGTAATTCACTACTTAGGTTTAGGTTGATTCCACCGTCGTAGTAATCATTCCCCTAAACTAAGCGCATTACGAACGATCTCTCAGTTTCCACCATTAATTTTACACCTCCTTTGTCAAGGGATTTATCGATTAATGTAGGTTTCGTCTCTTTTCAACCGTTAATCCTTCTGTCGAAGTGATTAAGGGCATTAAGTTATTATTATGGTGATCAAGCATAACAATATATGGAGAAAACGAAACTATACCACGGATTTAAGAGAGAAAATATGAATTATTAATATAAAACTGTCATACAATGCATTCCCGGGCTACTCCCGGTCCTAAAGATAGAGGGGATTAGCCCCACATGTTCATCTTGCACAAATACATGGTAGAAATAGGGGAATTCATAAGAAAAACGTGAATTAAGTGGGAAAACCCCTGAACGGAGAAGAACCGGTGGATCCTCTGCGTAGAACATGAGCTTTCCTGCCTCTCGGTGGTGAAATTCGTCTTCGGCAGTGTCCGGATCAACATGGATGAGCTTCTGGCCTCCGTTCTCCTTTCTCTCCTTCCTCGGCACTCGTGCAATGAAAAATTCCATGATGATCTCGTCTGGGCGGCCGTCATTAGGTATAAGTCCCTAATTAGGTCGTCAATTAACTCCAGCCGTCCGATTGAGATCGAAACGAATCCAACGCATATCTGCCGGCGTCGATACCATCGACGCGGGTCAATGGTATCGACCCAGCGTATTAGCGGCAACCTTCTTTTCTTTTCGTCTGAGTGCCTGTGATCATCTCGATACCATCGACTTGGGTGTCGATGGTATCGACTCTCTGTAGCGTCGGTTTTGTCTTTTAGCGACGCTGTAGCCTCAATGTGTCGATGGCATCGACTTGGATGTCGATGGTATCGACTCTGTGATACTCCTCCCGGCTGGCAACCTGTTGCCTGGTCGATGGTATCGACTTCCGTCGATGGTATCGACGGAAGCAGATACTTGTTCTTCCTAAAATTTAAAGACCAGATCAAATAAATCCACACAAATTATGATAATGTGATAAATAATGCTCAACATGATAAAACTAAGGGGATTTGACATAAAATGATGGCAAAGACCGAAATGAGTGAATTATGCAATATTATCCATAAAAAATGACTAATAAGAGCGCAAAACACCTAGCAAAAAGGTCTATAAATGTGACTCAAAATCATCGCATCAAACTCCCCTAAGCTTAAACATTGCTCGCCCTCGAGCAACTAATCCTTAGAATAGAATTGCAGATGTCAACTGAAAAACAACACACCAACCCAACATCCCATGTGACTCCCACTGAACGTTCTCAAACCGGCCTTCTCTAACCACAAAACAGTAATTACCCTAAAGGCGACAATAATCATCCATAAGAGAAATTATCCTTAAAACTGATGAACACTATCACATAAGGCAGTTAACATAATAAAACTCGCCGATTCAGCATTGGTGCATCTTGTGATCGCCTACACTACGTTGCTCGCCCTAACTACCATCTACATGGAAGCAGTTCTCCTGATAATCATTAGTGAGGAGAAATTCACGGTGGCCTACCAATTCGAGCAACGGGTGGATGGAAATGGGTGTTTCATGGAAGAACTTGGAAGTATTGTACAATTTCAACATGCATAAAACAAAAATGTCCTAAATGATGCAAATGCACATTAGAAATGCCCTAATGCCTAAAATTGGGTGAAATGATGCATGCACTAACCTTCCACCTCAGAATGAGATGGAAATCTAGTTGAATTACATCATGTACTCAATTTCCTGTTATGTGAGTGATATCATGTTCCTTTCTCCCTCTTTCCACTTTCTTCTAAATTCTTTTTTTTTTATAGAATTTTTTCTTTCCTTTAGCCTACATATCCATAATTGCTTAGAGATACATGTATTGGGCTATTTTCTTCAAGCTTGGAAATCTTTGCAATATATAGAAGGTATGGAACAATTTAGATCACTTTTGAGGACAAATTGAGATACATGGTGTACTTTATGCATGAAAATCATGAGTGCAACTACATGACATGAATCCCTATATTTGTTCTTTTTATGCAAAAGTATGGAAAATATTAATGCAAGTCCTATCTAAATGCTATGCACACAAGAAGGAATTAAAACTGCACTTTACTTCCAATTCTTAGGTGGATTATGGAAAAATGAAGTGGAATGATCACAAGATTAGATGACTGAACCTTAGAAAAATATTATGTGTCCCTCCTTACTGACCTGTGTAGTAGTTTAGAGGGTTCTCTCTCTTACATCCAATTAAGGTCTCATTACCATTTGGTTAGGTTAGGCTCAAACAACCGTTACTATCCACTTTTCATGAGTCAATAGGAGTATAGGTGTGAAATGTTGTTTTAAAGTTGACATAATCAATCATTTTCGTAGGATAAGTTCCCCAAGGTCAACCAAAGCAAGCTATCCAAAGACACAAAAATTTTTAAATTTTCCTTAAATTTCCCATGAACAAACAACAAGATGACACACATTTACGACATCCACAGTTACACTAGATAGCACGTGGATCCTACAAAAACTAAAAATGCAAGAAACAAATAACACTGCTAAAAATTAAAAACAATAAAAGAAAAGATAGAGTTGTTCCAACTACCCCCCTAAGCTTGAATTCGACTATGGCCTCATAGTCGAAAACAAACTTAAGAGTGGAACAGAGATACCCGATCAGTCTTGTGGAGGCGGAGGTGGGTACTGTGGGGCCATAGGATCCCAAGAAGGATACTCCCCCTGGAAGCTCGGATCGTAATGGGTCCTCGGCGGAGGCTGTGGATAGCCTCCAAAGTAGCTCTGACTCCAGTAATGGTCGTAAAAGGGCTCCTGTTGCATCTCCATCCTTTGCAACCGATTGTGTATCTGCTGTTGGTTGTCGAGGAGGAGACGTTCATTCTCAAACATCGCCCTTTGGTTGTCAAGTAACCGGTTCGTAGTATCCTGAATACCGGTATACATTTCTAGATGCTGCTGCTGTGTCTGATGTATGTCCTGCAGCATCGTATACATGCCTTGCATTGAGTAGACATCCTCGCCTGGCTGCGAGGGCTGTGGTGATGGCGGCGGGGGCTGTGATGATGAAGACGCACCCAGATGCATCCTAGGACGCTTCCGGGGTGCTACTCGTGCATGAAGAGGTGTGAAAGCCTCCTCTTCCTCCTCAGCCTCGCCTTCTTGTTTGTTGTTGCCGCCTTCTTCTTCATCGGACTCGACGGCTATGATCGGCCACCGGAAGTGTTGTGCGCCCTCGATGTTGAAGACGGCGTCCGGCAGTGCGCACTCCTGATAAGCATGGTTGATGTGGCAGTGTGCATACGCCAACCCATCCCGTATAAGGATAAGGTTTGAACGGTGCAGATGTTGCACGTTCACCTTACTCTTCGTGGAAATCGGAGTCATGGACTGGAAATTCAACCCCAAGTACAACGCCAATTTGGTGATTAGCCCACCAAAATGGATCAGAGCCTTCCTTGTACTCCTCTTCACCGCCAGGACGCGCTGCAGAAAGAACGCACCCCGGTTGCATTCTTGTCACTTTAGGAGCATGTAGAGGAAGAAAAGATCGCTCTCCTGAAACTTTCTCAATGCTAAATCACTCCGAGCAAAGAATGTCAAGCTCAACATCCGGTGTAGGACCCGGACGAAGGGATGCTCGAAGTCCGCTACCGCAGCATTGTGGTAGCTCACTGTCTTTCCCGCCGGCACTGTGACTAGCTCGGCGAAGATCTTGTCATAGTCGGTGCGGGAATCTGGGTGCCGGTGATCGTTGCGACCATGGTTCCAGTTGAAGATTGCATTGAACTGGGCCAACGTGATGTTGTAGTTGATGTTGAACAGCCGGAAGGACACCCTGCCCTTGATCCACTCACGATCTGATGCAACCACGTCGTTGGGCATGACACAGACGTCGAGGGACGCCATAAACTCCGCCACCAAATCCTTGTAGGTGGGCCATTCGCCGAAGAACGACTGCCCATCCGCATGGTACTCCAGCTCGTCAGCCAGTCGATTGGTGTGACGTGCTTGTCCTGCCAGCACATAGGCCAAGTTGGCCTCGAATCCAAGCTCCTGGATCATACCCCAGTCCACATACCGGGTCGGCTCGATCTTCCACTTCATGATCTCCTCATAAACCTTCTTCACCTCCGCGGAAGGGTGAACCAAGCGTGGACGTGGTACGGAAGCAGTAGGGGGTGGAACAAACTCCACGATCTCCATGGGATTCGCGCGCGAGGACGATGATCCGGCGACGTGCACCATTGTTGCAAGAAAGATGGGATTAGAAGAAGAGAGCTCGGGGAATATGGAGAAGTGATTCTCCGCTCGGTGAAGATCCTTGCTCGATGTTGCTTCTCTTCGATCTTGGAGAGCTCGGGGGAGTGCTCGGCGCAAAGGAGGAAGTTTGCTCTGAAGGTGTGACGTCAAATGACATTGCAATTCTCCTTATATAGACTTAGCCGGCGCCACTGTTGACCCGTCGATACCATCGACGCAGGTCGATGGTATCGACACGTCTCGCTACTATCCGCCTCCCTTACGAGTATCGACGGCTGACATTTGCTAGATCGGGAAACCCGGATTGCTGACCTGTCGATACCATCGACGAAAGTCGATAGTATCGACGCAGCACCCAGATTGCTGACGTGGACTCGCGATCGCCGTCGATGTCTTTGCGCGGATCGGTGACATGGATGTCGATACCATCGACGGGTATCGATGGTATCGACTTGACTTCATTGCGACACCGCCACTTTTTCACTTCAACCTGTGACCATGTCGATACCATCGACGAGGCCGTCGATGGTATCGAGTTGACTGAGACAAATCGTTCTGAACTTCTCCAGAGATCTCGATGGTATCGAATGGTGTGTCGATACTATCGACAATTATTACGCAACCTGCCTGTAGGTATGTCGATACCATCGACGGGACCGTCGATAGTATCGACTCAGAGTGATTTTTGCAGCTGTCAACCTGAACCTATGTCGATACCATCGACCAGTGTGTCAATGGTATCGACCCTGCCTGTGCCTACACATTGAACAAACGGATCAAGGTATCTTCTTTACATCAAAATTTAAACGAAATGAAAGCAATCTATGACTATAATTAAACTATCCTAATGTACCGATGGTTGGGTTGCCTCCCAACAAGCACCCTTATTTAACGTCTTAGGCTAGACGGTATGAAGCTCATTATCTTTTCACATTGGAGACTGCACTTAGAGGATCATGCGGTAATTTGAATTCAACTCGATCTCCTCCAATTCCCAAGGACAAAGTACCTCTCCCTAAGGCAGTCACAACGTCCGCTGTTGCTTGAAACGGTCTTCCTAGAAGAATTTCACAGCTTTGGAGCGGTGGCATATCAATAACAACAAAATCCACCGGGAATATGAATCTATCCACTTTGACGAGAACATCTTCACATACTCCATAGGGTCTCACGGTAGACCCATCCACCAATTCAATTGTTGCGGCCAACTTCTTTATCTCTTTTAACCCAAGCTTTTGAAATGTCGCCAAAGGCATGAGATTTATGCTAGCGTCGGAATCACATTGCGCTTTAGGAAAATGTTGACCACCTATTGAGCACGGAATGTAAAAACCTCCTGGGTCCTTTCTCTTCTTTGATGAACTCCCGTAGATCATAGAGCTCACCGTCTCATTCATCCGACAAATATCATCGTCTTTTATCCGCCTCTTCTTATTGATGATTTCCTTGATGAACCTCCCATAGGCGGGTACTTTCTCGATCATCTCCACTAATGGAATATTGATGTGGAGTTTTCGGAATATCTCCAGGAATTTCTTAAAATGACGAGGCTCTTTCTTTGACTTAGGATTAACCAAATTTGAAACATCTGCTGCATCAACACGCCTGTGAGGTGGCACATATGAGCTTTTCGGGGGTACCTCCCCTAAACTTGCTTCAATCACTCCCTCCGACGTGGGCTTTGGCGAGACATCCTCAATAGTAGCAACTTGTTGTGGTTCCTCTCTCGCCTTAGATGTCTCCGCATGTGCACAAACAACCTGCACTTGTTCTTCTTGCCTACATGGAGATACAATATTCACAACTCTCTCTGATTTTCTGAAGAAAGGGTTTCCGCCTGGCAATCCATAGTAAGTGCGTGGATACGGTATTTCCGGTGTCGCATGCATATTGAAAGTCATTTTTCTTTCTTCTATAGCTCCTTGCACTTGAAATTCCTCCTCATTACTCACCACAGACATATACTTGACCTGATGGTGTGCTTGGGCCACGTTCGCATTCTCAGCTGGTTTCTGTTGATTGGCGTGCTTGATTGCCGCCACTTCACTCGAAATCTGTGCCACGGTGGTTTCCACTGCCCTCATTTGTGCTCCATGGCTTTGCAACGTCTGCCCAAACTTGGTTAGGATGTCACCTTGAGATTGCAATTGTTTACCAAACATAGCCATCATCTCCTGATTCTGCTGCACCATTTGACTCAGTAATTCGGTGTTCTTATCTTCGACTTTAGGCTGTGGCTTGGCATTCGGATCCTTCAGTAAGTTATTTGGATCCTTCCATGAGAATTTTTTATCCTTCCTCCATGCGTAGTCATTGTTTCTGTAACCCTATTGTTGCATGAATTTCACTTGGGCTTCCTCATCCTCAGATGAATCTTCCTTAGCTAGCAGCTTCTTGGCTAGCAGATCTAACTTGTCGTTCAGCTCCTTAATTACTTTGGATTCACTTGCAACTCTGACCTGCTCCACATCGCCTCTTTCACCCCATGACTGTTTCCTAGCCATGTTCTTTAATATCTCCCAACATCTGGTGTCTGTATTATTCAGAATGGATCCTGACCCAGCTGAATCAAGGTTGCTCCTATCGTGCTCAGAGAGAGCAAAATAGAAGATCTTTACCTGTGTCTCCTTATCCAGCCCATGATGTGGGCACCTCCTCAGCATGACCTAAAATCTCTCCCAGGTCTCAGAATATGTCTCACCAGCCTGTTGGGTAAAGTTGTGAATCTTCCGGATCATGTCGTTAGTCTTCTCAGGAGGGAAGAACCTCTCAAAGAAAACCTCCACCATATGGTTCCAGGACTCCACAAACTCATCATCCAAATTATGTAACCATTCTCACGCGGCTCCCGCCAATGAACTCGGGAAAAGCTTGAGATACAGTGCCTCCTGTGGAAACCTATCAATTTTGACCATGTCACAGTTCTCAACAAACTGGCTGATGTGCGTGACGGGATCCTCATTCTTCAGCCCATGAAAAGCATTCGATTTCACCAGATTTATCAGCGCTGGATCAATCTTATATGTCGGTATGTTAATTGCCTGCTTCTTTATAGGCCCCTTGGAAGCTGATGCGGAAGAAGCCTTGATCTTCTCCCATATGGTTTGTGCGTCGGCCATCTCTTCCTTTCAAATTCAGAATCTATCTCTTCTTGGTGCTCTTGCTCGTAATACTCCTCGTCCTCAGGTCCCAGAAGTGGAATCTCGGGTGTGCGATTGTCGTAGTCCGTACTACGTGTCTGCACCATGCAACGTACCTGAAATGAGAAAATTTAGTTCAGTACAGTACTTTGACGAGTATAAAAATGAACGAACAATAGAAAGAAAATATTTGAAGTTGAATGAAAATTATAAAAAAAATGTGGCCTAGAGTGGCCGCTCGTAGCACTCGAAGTGCCAACAATTTCGCCGTATCCCCGGCAACGGCGCCAAAAACTTGACGTGTATTTTACTACGTGCTAAAAATGCAAGTGTACGCGTCGAGTAATATAGGCCTTTGTGAGGCCCGAGTCGAACACAGGGATACGTTGAATTATTGGAGACTTCTACTAACTATTTGCGATCAGCTAAGCCGGATAACAAAGTAGGGTTTGTTGTCGAAATTAAAAGAAAATAAAAATAAAACAAAGCAAACAATCGATTAAAGGTTAATTTAATCAATTCAAAAGGATATCTTTAGGATTTCGATTTCACCGCGGGTCAACAATTCATTATGTTTCATATAACTCCTCAATCTTCTCTTTCTATCCAGGTAGTGGCCTGAAAACAGAATTACCCACTGTCGTGGTGTAATTCACTACTTAGGTTTAGGTTGATTCCACCGTCGTAGTAATCATTCCCCTAAACTAAGCGCATTACGAACGATCTCTCAGTTTCCACCATTAATTTTACACCTCCTTTGTCAAGGGATTTATCGATTAATGTAGGTTTCATCTCTTTTCAACCGTTAATCCTTCTGTCGAAGTGATTAAGGGCATTAAGTTATTATTATGGTGATCAAGCATAACAATATATGGAGAAAACGAAACTATACCATGGATTTAAGAGAGAAAATATGAATTATTAATATAAAACTGTCATACAATGCATTCCCGGGCTACTCCCGGTCCTAAAGATAGAGGGGATTAGCCCCGCATGTTCATCTTGCACAAATACATGGTAGAAATAGGGGAATTCATAAGAAAAATGTGAATTAAGTGGGAAAACCCCTGAACGGAGAAGAACCGATGGATCCTTTGCGTAGAACACAAGCTTTCCCGCCTCTCGGTGGTGAAATTCGTCTTCGGCAGTGTCCGGATCGACAGGGATGAGCTTCTGGCCTCCGTTCTCCTTTCTCTCCTTCCTCGGCACTCGTGCAATGAAAAATTCCATGATGATCTCATCTGGGCGGCCGTCATTAGGTATAAGTCCCTAATTAGGTCGTCAATTAACTCCAGCCGTCCGATTGAGATCGAAACGAATCCAATGCATATCTGCCGACGTCGATACCATCGACGCGGGTCGATGGTATCGACCCAGCGTATTAGCGGCAGCCTTCTTTTCTTTTCATCTGAGTGGCTGTGATCATCTCGATACCATCGACTTGGGTGTCGATGGTATCGACTCTCTGTAGCGTCGGTTTTGTCTTTTAGCGACGCTGTAGCCTCAATGTGTCGATGGCATCGACTTGGATGTCGATGGTATCGACTCTGTGATACTCCTCCCGGCTGGCAACCTGTTGCCTGGTCGATGGTATCGACGGAAGCAGATACTTGTTCTTCCTGAAATTTAAAGACCAGATCAAATAAATCCACACAAATTATGATAATGTGATAAATAATGCTCAACATGATAAAACTAAGGGGATTTGACATAAAATGATGGCAAAGACCGAAATGAGTGAATTATGCAATATTATCCATAAAAAATGACTAATAAGAGCGCAAAACACCTAGAAAAAAGGTCTATAAATGCGACTCAAAATCATCACATCAGTCAACTCCACCAAACGGTCTAGAAACCGTTTGCCCAAAAAGGTCAAGTTAATCAGGTTGAAAATCAGCACTTAATCCAATTAGGTTTCCCTAATTGATTAGGCTTCAACTCACGATTCCTTTGGAGTTAACCCCTAAAATTTGGAGGGTTATTAATAAATATCATTAGGAACAGGAATCCCAAACGGTCAACGCTTGGTCAACCATCTCAAGCGGTTTTGAAACCGTTTTCCCAAACAGGTCCAGTTAATCAGGTTGAAAATCAGCATTTCATTCAATTTGATTTGCCTAATTGATTGGCCTTCAACTCACGATTCCTTTAGAGTTAACCCCTCAAATTTGGAGGGTCATTAGTATACATAATTAGGATCAATATTTCCAAACGGTAAACTCTTGGTCAACCATATCAAATGGTCTTGAAACCGTTTGCTCCCAAACAGTTTTAAACCATTTGCCCTTAAACGGTTTGCTGAAACCGCATAGCCAATCAAATTAAAACGATTTGGGGTAGCTATCAAAACCATTTGGCTTGGTAATTTTCTTTGGATAAGCATCTAGGATGATGTCATCATCCCCTTCCTTCGAACAACCAAGAACAGCAACCGTTCTTGATGGAAAGTGCAGCAAGAAACAAGAGTGCATCAAATTGAAGAAATCAATCAACAAAGCATAGAGAATTGATGCAATAGCAATGTTTAAGGGTTTAAGTTATAAAACCCGCCTCCAATTGAGCTCCAAAGCTCCAAGACCACGGCATCAATGGTGTATGAAGCTCTTGCAACTCCCCCTAGGCTCGTCCTCAAGCTTTTGGATGAAAAAGTTGGCTAGGGTTGAAGAGGAGATCGAAATAAGAAGGAATCCATAATTTATTTTTGATTTCCACCATGAAATCAAGGAGAACGAAGGTCAAGGGCTTACCCACAGGTTGGGGACGTGATCCCGACTCCTCCCTAGCTCCTTGGTCGGTTTTGCAAGCAAGGGGAAGAAGAAAATCCGAGATAGGCCTTGGTTTGGGCTTGGAAATGACACTTTTATAAAGAAATTGATGAGAGAGAATATGCCTTATAAAAATCCAATTAATCCAAAAATTATGGCCGCCTCTTCCCCCTCAACTCTATGGATACGAGGCATATCCATTTGCCTTTAATTCTCCTTCATTATCCTCAATTTAAAGAAAAGCAAATTAAGCACCTTAATGCTTATTATATTAATATCCCATATGTGAGTGGAAATTTCTTTTCTTTATAATAAGGTGAGTGGAATTTCACATACTTAAGATATTTTCGTTCCTTATCTTAGAAACGGAACGTCCATACTTAAACAAAATCAACCCAAAACATTTTGGTTGAAATCCCTTCAATTATTTTTATTCATTTTTGGCCTAAATTGAATTAGGGTTTCAATTAGGATTAAATCTTGATTATTTTAATATCAAGATTCTCTCTCCTCCATCTTAATTCAAATGAGATGCCCCTCTCATTTTATTTTCTCTACATGATGCCAAGAAACATTAAGGACCTTATTGAAGTGGTAATTTTCATATTGAACCCTAGATTTTGGGTAAATTGCACTTTACTCCAAAACTAGGTTTTAATGCACAAGGATTGCTTTACAAGCTTAATTGGTGTCCAAGCTTGTGGAAACCATACCACTACATCATATTCATTCTTATGATGTCTCCACATCAGAGGCACATCTTATCATGTGCAATTTGCAAGTTAACCCCTCAACTTGGGTAATTTGCACTTTAGTCCAAAATAAGCAAACATTGCTTCAACATTGTTCAAACATGACCAAAATTGAAACATAGGTTCCTCTTGAGACCTAATCACTTTTCAAAAGATAATATTAAGCATATAATCATCTTTCTTAATCAAAACACCTAGGGTTAAAGCATAACCCAGGTCAGGGATGTTACAAATTATAAACCCCTAACAAGGATTTCGTCCCCGAAATCCCAAATAAAGGAAACATATATTATTCATTCATCATATCATCATGTCTCTTCATAACACCTCATTGTTATGGAAACATCATAGAACTTTGATCATCACAAAGTCCCTTCACACAATATTCTCATAGAGTCAATTGAGAAGTTATCTTAAAGACATATTTAGTTGTTATGTTTACGCAAAGCATAAACCCCTAACACATGATGTTCATATCATTTTATATAATCAGACTAATTTCATAGTTGACCACTCCAGGTAGCCAATCTAAATCATCTGATAATTCTCAGATACCAGAATCTCTTACCTTGGTATCAGTCACATGTGTTGAATACACATCATATTCTCATCTTTCTTTTATCATATTTACAACTTTATAGAACAGGGATCACTTCCCTTGTTCTCTTTCTCATCATATGAGGGTCATACTTTTACTTCATCATATACACATACTGATCTGAATTCATATCAGATCCCTCTTTCTTGTACTTAAGAAATGATACATTTATCCATACCATATTTCTAATTTCATGATACTCATTAGATTGTCTCAGAATGATTGCTTGATCAGGGCAATAAAAAAGATATCAATCTAAGAGTTTCTATACTCACTTTATCATCAATAGTTGTATACCTGATCAGGGTTTACAAGTACTGAGATCAAGTAGTATGCATTTACATGCTATCATATTTCTTGCTTTTCATATTATCATAACATAAGATTTAACATTCTTGGATTTTATCCAGGCATCTCTTCTATACCTCTTCCTCTTTCATAGAGGTAAGATCAATATATAGTATTTAAAAGAATATTGAACATAATTCAAATTCTAGTTCTCATCATTTCTTCCCTATATAGCAACCAATAGGGAAAACAAAATCAACAATCTTTTTTTTATAACAAAAAGGGTTTAGTGTACTCAACATGTACACATTTATAACATACTTTGTACTCATATCATGGTCTTACTAGTCTTATTACTGAAGCAAAACTAAGCCATAGAATCTTACAGGTGAAAGGCTAAGACCTTTGCACTTACTTAGTGGCTACTTCCCTGGTACACTAGGCATTTATTGCACTATTAGTACCAAAAACTTGGCTTTTTAAAATCATTAGGCAAATGTCTCTAAAATTATAGAGATCATCACCTACTTTTCAGCTTATTGCCCCTTCTTGGGCACTGCCATCACATATTTATTATCTATCTAAACTCATGGAAGAGTTTATTTTCTTGCCATAAGTTAATCTTTTCCATATTTTCCCTTGTTCCACCATGACTAAGTCATTTAGGGACTCTTTTAAAGCTCAAGCTTTCTGTATTTAAAGAGAAATTTTCAAACATATAAGAGAAAATGAAACTCTACATAAGTTCTCATTATTCTTATCTCATACTCATATCCTTAAAGGATTATGCAGATGAATTAAACAACAACTACCTTTCTTATAAACGAAAACAGAAAGTAACTCAAAATAAGAAGTTCTATCTTGACAAGTTTTTCTTATTACAAGTTATCTAGTGTCTTGTCTGTTGAGTCACCTCTTACTTTCTATTTGGACATTGCCACCTCAGATGTCCTCTCTGTCCACATCTATAGCAAGCTTGAAGCCTTTTAGGTGACTGCTGCTCAGGTGCACTATACTGTACTTGAGTCGGTACTACCGAAATCTTTGATTGTTTAGTACCACTAATTCCTTGTCCTTGTGACTGTTTAGACTTTCTTTTAAGGTCTGTATCATGTTTCTTTATCATAGACCCTTCTATCCTTCGAATTGATTTCACAAATGTGGCAAATCTCTCTCTACTTTCTAGGGCAGATGCCGGAATGGACATCTCAGCATTCCGTCCCTTCTCAAAACGTCGAATCTTTTCCTCCTCAGTAACAGCCATCTGAGGACAAAATCGTAAAAGTTCCATGAACTTAACCTCATATTCACTTATTGACATGACTCCCTGTCGAATTTTCTCAAACTATGAGATCTTTTCATCTAAATAAGTCCTTGAAAAATACTTATTGATGAATTCTCGACGGAATTCCTCCCATCCAACCTCTTCATCATTCCTTTTTATTTCTTCTATAGTCCACCAATGTCTAGCACTACCTTTCAGAAGGTATACAACATGTTTAACTTTGTCAGTATCCAGGATACTAAGGATCTTAAAGGCTTTTTCTAACTCAGTGAGCCAGAGATCGACATCTGCTGGATCAGATGTTCCAGCATATTCTATGGCTCCTACACGACGTAGTCGTTCAAAGGTCTTACCAGACCCATATCCCTCATTGGGAACTGGTGCCCTAGGTGTTGATGCTGGCACCCGATCTGCTATATACCTTAGTGTAGTCATAAGTTGCCCAAAAATATTATGAACATCTGGGTTTCCTCTCATGTTTTCATCAACATGAGGATTTTCAGGCACTGGTTCCTCCCTTTCCTGATCCCTTGCACCTCCCACCGGTGCAACAACATTGCACTCAACAACGTAATCTTCATGTCCTTCAGACATCTTTGAGTTATATATCTTCTTCTGCATAGTAGAAGACACTGTAAGATACACTGAAGTACACTTAGAAAAAACTCGATACATTAGTCCTATGTCTCTGTAGACTCAGCGAACCTAGAGCTCTGATACCACAATTGTAACGACCGTCTCACGAAAACATGATTAACTAATGCGGAAGCGTTCATCAAGTAGAGGATTAGCGAAAATCACTAAAAATTAAAACTTTTTGCAAAGAGATCCACACATAGGAAATCCTTTACAACAAGAACCATTGTATAATATTTACATTCTGGTTCAAACATATATAACATGTACCATCTCTTTTCAGATACTACAACATCAGCTGCCTTATGAACATTATATACAGATAACATATGAATCTCGAGGCATCAAGCCAAAAACTCAGTTTGATATATCAAAAACACTGACTGAAAACTCTGAGGACCTGAGAGTACAAAGACGACACATAGGACTACTATCTATATGACTTGACAGTCAGTGCCTCCACCTGAGATCTCATTGCTGTCCAAGATGTTGCTTTCCTTTTCCTGCAAAAGAGTATCTGCCTCTTTGTCCGCGTCCACCTAAAAATGTTGGATCCCACGGGGGTGAGACAATTGTAAATTGCCCCAGCGAGAGATATAACTCTCCGCCAGAAACATTATTATTGCATTTTAAGAAGATAAATATAGGCAGATGATAAGTAGTTTAAAGCATTATCTTAATAAGGAATAGGAAGAACATGTATATCATTTATCCTCCATATTATACCATCATGTCAAACTTCTCTTGTGACACTCATTATCTTGATATGTCACCCATGAGACATTCTTGTTTCAACTTATTGGCCTTAGTCAGTCTGCTAAACAGATAAGGAATTACATCTACCATGTACTCATATATCATTAATACATGCATTGGGTTATTACCAATCCTGTGTCATCATTACAGGTGTAACACCCCTGACCTGGGTTATGAGCTAACCCTAGGTGTTTTGCCTAATTATGAAATTAGATAGTTGTAATTATCCTTTAGTATATAATTAAAGCTTTTATGGAACACATGTTTCCATTTCTGTCCCTTATAAACCAATGTTGAAGTATTGTTTGCAATACAGGGACCTATGTGAAATTTGCCCAATCAGAGGGGTTAACTTGCAAAATTCACATGTTTATATGTTCCTTCAATGTTGAGACAACATAAGAATGAATATGATGAGGTTTGAGGGATTTCCCAAGCTTGAGCACCAAGGTGCAGCTGTGGAAGCAACCCCTGTACTTGAAAACCCTAAATTGGTGTAAAATGCAATTTACCCGATTTGAGGGGTGCAACTTGTAAAATACATCATCTAAAACATCTTTTATGACTCTTGGCATCATTTAGAAGAGAAATGATGAAAAGGTCACTTCATGTGAATAATCATATAATAAAGAACACCTTTGTGATTGAATAATCAAGGTGTATGTATAATAGCCCTTTTATGTGTATACTTTAGTGATGGGTTGATCCTCTTTGCCTTCAATTCTTGACCTTAGAAGGAGTTTGTCCTTAGAAATAAGATGTGGGGACGTGCAAGGAAGAAATGAAGGACTTAGATGAGAAATGAGGAAAGCATATGTTCTTATGTTGAAATTTCACCTAAGTATATATACTACTTTTCTCACTTAGCAAGGGAATGATCCTCTTCTTTTCATTTCTTTTCCTCTTGCTCAAAACCGACCAAGGCTAAGCTCTGGAGAAGAGAAGGACGACCAAGGGTCCTAGGTAAGTTTGGATCATCCCTTTTGCTTGAATTCATGGAGGAAACTCATTTTCAAGGTTGAATTCATGGCTAGCTCACCTAGCTCTATCTTTCTAGCCATTCCTTTCCAACTTTTCCTTGGAGAATTCACCTTGACCGACCTGTGGAGCTCAAAGATGCCATTAAAGATTGGAGCTTGGAGCTCAAGGAACAACCTTTAGGCGGGTTTTATAACTCTAAACCTTATGCTTTGATTATACATCTTTTTCTATGCATATAGTTGCTAGTTCTTCTTCTTCCCTATCTTCCCTTGCATCCTTGCAAGCAAAATCGTGAAGAAATGCTACTGTTCTTAAGGTAGAAGATAAGAGCGTTAATTCCTATGCTTATCCACGGTTTTCCACTTTACCAAACGACCTCCACCAATTGCCCATACGGTTTCAAACCGTTTGGTGGGCAAACGGTTTCAGGGTCGTATGAAGGCAAACGGTCTTCAAGACCATTTGGTCGCGTTGACCAAGCAAAGACCGTATGGGAATCTTGTTTATAATTATGTAGGTTAATCACCCACAAAATTTGAGGGATTAACTCCAAAGGAATCGTGAGATATAAGCAAATCAATTAGCAAAACCAATTGAATTAAGTTCTGATTTTCAATCTGTTTAATTTGCCCTTTTTGGGCAAACGGTCTCAAGACCATTTAAGATGGTTGACCAAACGTTGACCGTTTGGGATTACTGTTCATAATGATGTTAATTAATGACTCACCAAATTTGATGGACTTATTCCAAACGAGTTGAGAGTTGAAGGCACTTCAACATCCTAACCCTAATCGGGTTGAATTGCTGTTTTTAAGTATAGATCTTGTTGAGTTTTGGGTTGAAGGACCCAAACGGTCTCAAGACCGTTTGGGGGTTCCTCCAAATGGTCTCAAGACCGTTTGAAGGTCTAAGGTTGAGATAATTTGATAGGTTGAGGGTCCAATTTCAATAAGTTGATGAATTGATAAAAATGCTGATTTTAAACCTAATTGGAGTTCAACCCTAATCCAACCGACTTGGTTTTTGGTCAAACTTTGGGAAAACGGTCTCAAGACTATTTGGATGATGTCCAAATGATCTAAAGACCGTTTGGGCCAAGTTTGAGCCCAATTGGAGGTCAATTGATAGGTTCAACCTTGATTTGATTCACCTTGTTGAACATTGATGATTATCCGATTGGAAACCCTAATTGAGTTAGAATTAACCCTAATTGGCTTTCAATTGAGGGACAATTTAATGATCAACTAATTAAGGATAAACCTAATTGACTCCATTTATAAGTGGTTATCATGGATTTTGTCAATTGAGGGCTTCAACATACATATCCATGACCAATTGCAACTTTTGAACCACTTTGGAGGTCCAAACGGTTTGAGCCCATTTGGACCAAACGGTCTCAAGACCGTTTGGATCCAAACGGTCTCAAGACCGTTTGGGCTCAAACGATCTCAAGGTCGTTTGGACCAATCGATCTCAAGGCAAGTTGATCAAACAGTTTCAAACCGTATAAGCTCAAACGGTTTGGAAAGTCAAACCTAGCATACGGTCAACGCACCCAAACGGTTTGGGCATACGACCTTGAGGTCATACGGTCTTGGAGTCAAACCTAGCATACGGTCAACACACCCAAACGGTTTCAAACCGTTTGGTGGTTGAAGGTTGAAACCGTTTGGAGGTTTTCAAGGTTATTTATACATAATCACTTGAAATTGTAATTAGTTCAATGGTGATCTAATCTAAACCCTAATGGTAACTTAGAACATTAAGGGACTAAGTGATTAATGAATTGACCCATGATGGTGATCATGAGGTAAATTACCAAAATACCCTTGAGGGGTTTAATTGAGTAATACCTTGTTCTAATCAAACCCTAATCACATGTTAATGATGTTTTGGCTTATGTTAGTCAATGGGAACTTAACCCATTCTAATCTAGAGTGGTGTAATCACCATCTACTAGTAAGAGGAGAGAGAAAGTATCATAGGAGAGAGAAAGTACCCTTTTATGGTGGAAACTCAAGTAAAGTACCTCTAATACACATGAATGTGCATGATTAGGGTATGATCCACCTATGTGAGATCATGGAAACCCTAATTATGATAATTGATGAATCTTAATCTTATCTGAGGGCTTTAATGATGATGTTTCTCATACATGATGATGTTATGAGTTCAATTCACCATGAGGTGAATAGTAAAACCTAATTCTAGGGTGATAACATATAATGAGAATAGTAAACCCTAATTTATGGTGATATGATAAATGTAGTAATTCAGGGTTATGCCTTTGAGTATGAAACCCTAAAAATACAAGTTGTTATATGAGGAATATTTATGCTATGTGAGATAAGAAGTTTAATAAATCTAATCCAGAGGAGATGTAATATGAATGAGAATCCCTAAATTAGAAATAAAAATATGGAAATCCTAGTGGGATGAATAGTGAGCCTAGTATATGACCTAGTAATTATGAAATCCTGGAGAAGTTTACAAGGTAATGCCTTTGAGTGATGTATAGACAAACCAATGAGTATGATGTAATCATACCATGATAAGGATGAGAAATGAATTCACACCTTGAATTGGTAATCATTATGATGTTTGATAAATGTTATAATTAAAGGTAAACACTCATCATACCCTGGTATATTTCCAAGAATGGCAAAGTTGCATACTAGAGTTGGACTGATAATCTGAATAGGAAATATTAATTAATGAAGGATGGGGGTATGTTAACCTTAGTCCTGTGTCATGCCTTTAGGTATGAAACTTTGAGAACAAGTTACCAAATATGATGTCTTATAAGATAAAGGGATTTCAATAACCTTAATTTGAATAGGGTGAAACCCTATTTCCAGTTATGCTTTTAAGCATGAATCCTCATGATTGAAGTATGAGATGAGGAATCAATATTCCTAATCATAAGTAAAGGAAATGAATAACCCTAATTGATGAGATTCAGGGAACCTAACTCTTGTAAGAGTAGGAAGGTACCACTTCTTTGAAATGAATTGTTTACTGTTATCAGTTAAATTTATCAAACAGGTTCTTATATGAGGATGATCATATTCAGGTAATGATGATGATTTCATATTCATTGAAGTATGTTATTAACTTTATGAATAGTGAAATACCCTGTTACCTAGTAAGTGACATCTAATGAAATTGATAGGCTGTGAGAACCATAAATACCATCAAGGTCATGCTCTAGAGATGACTTGTGATGAATGTATTGAGAAATGATGATTGATAAGAGTTAGGCTTGTTACATTTAGTATTCTCATTTTATAGATGTTATGCTAATGTTATTGTTTGAAGAACAATGTATGATGTTAAAAGAATACTGAATGTACCTAACTAATCAAGTGTAATGTAGAGCCCTGATCATAGATCCATCATCGTCAGAGACCAAATGATGGTGAAACAGGTTTTCCCAAGGGAACTCTTGGATCACATACTCTTGAGTATGTGGGGGAGATGGATGCGTAAATCCTTACATCCTAGTGTAGGAATTGATGTAGATTTATCATAGTCCGTCAATCCTTCACTACAAAACCAAATAGTGAGATGTACCACAAATCTCCCAAAGAAAACACAAACACCGTATTGGTGAGAGATAAACAAGAAATCTTCCGATGACGAAGAGAGTACAGAACGCCACTGTAACTCTAAAATAGTGAAGGACCAGATTACCCTGGTAAGCTATAATAGCAGAGACACAAGATGTCCTGCAAACAATCCTCTAACTGACTGAGGAAGATGAGGTCATAAGAATCCGACTCTTTTGATGACCTATGTATGATACCGATGCAACTTACTAGTGATTGGTTGGAGTATGAGCGGTATACCTCATCTCCACAGGGCATAATAATGTTTGTAAAACATAATCAACCGCGTAGTATATCTGCTTAGGTTAAACTACGAGGAACAATGTTTGGTGTTACATTGTTTACATTAATGATCTGTTCAGATATTTTGTATACATGTCCTTTATATGCTTTAAAGACATGACTGCTTAAGTAGAAGTTGCTTCACTTGTTATTAAACCTGTTGTTGTATGATTTATGTTATCTTGTCTATGATATTCCTTAATGTTATAATAAAGCTTCGAGTTGAGAGTTATAACTCTCGCTGGGACAATTTGTACATTGTCTCACTCCGTAGATTTCAACTCTTTTTAGGTGGTCATCGAAGATGAAGGATTCCGTTTAAGGATGAGCAACAACAGCAATAACAGTACCGAAGTCGTACAGCAGTGAATCTCAGGTGGAGATACTGACTACTGAGTTATGTAGTTAGATAGTCCTATGCCGTCTCTGTACTCTCAGGTCCTAGGAATCAGTGGTTTGAGTTTTTGGTGTTGGCTCCTGAGAATTTTGAATCATGTTGTACATAACTACTCAAGAAGTGGTTTAACAGAGATGTAAACTGTTTACTTGGTTTCTTATAAAAAGGAATTTTATAATTTCCAGATCTCGTCTCAAAAATTTTAATTTCCAGTAATTTTTCATATTCCGCAACTAATCGAATGCTTCCGCTAAGTTTAAATCGTGTTTATATCGTGGTTTTGGAGATCGGAGCCCACAACAGGCATTGAGCCTCTGCCAGGTATTGGACTCTTCCAAACCTGATTACACTGCTAGGCATTGGTCTTTAACCAACCCTGATTATAGGCATTACACCTCTGCCAGGTATTGGATTTCTCCAAACCTGATTACACAGCCAGGCATTGGACTCTAACCAACCCTGATTTCACAACCAAGAATTGGACTTTAACCAATCCTGATTTCACAGCCAGGCATTGGACTTTGACCAACCCTGATTTCACAGCCAGGCATTGGACTTTAACCAATCCTCATTACACAGCCAGGCATTGGACTTTAACCAATCCTGATTACACAGCCATGCATTGGACTTTAACCAATTCTGATTACACAGCCAGGCATTGGAATTTAACCAATCCTGATTACACAGCCAGGCATTGGACTTTAACCAACCCTGATTACAGGCATTAAGCCTCTGCCAGGTATTGGACTTTAACAAAACCTGATCACACCGCCAGGCATTTGTCCGTAACCAATCCTGATTACACAGTTCATGGAATTTAATTCCTTTAACTCATCATTGATCATCACATACTACTTTCTTAAGTTACCAGCTTATCTTGGATTAAGGTATTTCCCATCTTAATCCTTTCATCCACTAACCTATCACTCTTACCATAAAGTGCATAGGTTACACATAAGAATGGTCCAACTATCTTTAATGATATGGACTCATCTCAGATTAAGGCATTGCTTACAATAAGCTTGCCTATAATTAACCACATTAAATTTTTCACCTTTATAAGGCCATTCCTTCTACCTCATCATAAGGTTTCCTTATACCCTTATTTAAAATTAGGATTATAATTCATTGTCATATTGCCCAAGATTAGGGCTTTATGTATTATGACTCCACATTAGAGTCTCACATACCTTCACCCTTCTTAGGGCCTCTCATCACAACATAGCATTAGAGCTTCATGTGATGTTAACTCTTAATTAGGGTTTCTCATGGAATCACCCTCAACTAGGGTTTCTCATGGAATCACCCTCAACTAGGGTTTCTCATGGAATCACCCCCAACTAGGGTTTCTCATGGATCACCCTCAACTAGGGTTTCTCATGGAATCACCCTCAACTAGGGTTTCCACCTTAGTCACCCACTATTTGGGTTTACTATGCATCTCCATTAGGATTTCATTCAATTGTCCATAATTAGAGATTCACTATTCATCCCAATTAGGGTTTTACATCTCATTTCCCTAAATTGGAGTTTCACACATCACTACCCTGACTTAGGGTTACATCCTCACCCTGGATTAGGGTTACATTTAGAATTTCCCTCAATTAGGGTTAAAACCCAAAAGCCCTGTCAATTAGGGTTTATATTCATGATTAGGGTTTCATGATCTCTCTTCTTAAGGATCATACCCTTAATCACCACATGAATCATATTCATGTATGAATTCATGTTAACATCATCTCAAATTGATTAGGTCATATCAGCCCTTCAATCAAGAGCATACAACTATGATTAACGTAGTGTATCAAGTCATTGGTCCAATAAGCAATTAGGGATTCATTCCTTAATTGGTACTAGTCCCTTAGGTACTGTTAGGGTATCAACCTTTGTACCTTATTTCTTTATCATTACTAATCATCATTGGGTCAATGGATCATTCATCATCTTAATTCTCAAGAGATGCAATCACATTGGACCTCCATTACATAAAGCATCCAATTGAATTAGAGTTTCCAATGTTGATTCCTTCAATCATTGGATTCATGGAACCAGTCATCAATTGGACCAACCCTCATACTTCAATTGAGTTAAATAGGTCAACCTTAAACTGATTTGACCCTTAATTAACCCTCAATTTTTCATCAATTAGGGTTTTATTCAATTGAATTAGGGTTTGGAATCGATGATCCTTCAATACTAATCAATGTAAGACTAGTTACTTTGAAACCATTGAACCATCATCCAAATTGGGTATGACCTGACCCCAAACGGTCTTGAGGTCGTTTGGATGACCTACAAACGGTCTTGAGACCGTTTTCCCATCATATCACTCAAATCCAAGCCATCCAATTAAGGTTTGGATCATTGGATTGATCACCAAATCAACATTGCATTGTATATCAGATTGGTACCTTTAGACCTTCAAATACCTAACCATACTCAACCCTAGACCTCCAAACGGTCTTGGGTGACCACCAAACGGTCTTGAGACCGTTTGGATGAGCTCCAAACGGTCTTGAGACCGTTTGGCCCATCCAACCTTTGGATTCTAGTGAAAAATCATCATGGATTGGTCTATCGAGTTGATCAACAAATCAACACTAAATTGCAATATGATTAGTACTTTTGGACCTTCAATTGGTCAACTATAATTGACCCCAGACCTCCAAACGGTCTTGGGGTGATCCCCAAACGGTCTTGAGACCGTTTGGGCTAATCAACCCAAAATCTCAACTTAACTCATTAGAATTTCAGCACTGTTTTCAATTAGGATTTGCCTAATTGATTAGCCTTCAACTCATGATTCTTTTGGAATTAACCCCTCAAATTTGGAGGGTCATTAACCAACATCATTAGGAACAGGAATCTCACACGGTAAACGATTTGCCAACTCCACCAAACGGTCTTGAAACCGTTTGCCTAAAAAGGTCAAGTTAATCTGGTTGAAAATCAGCACTTAATCCAATTAGGTTTCCCTAATTGATTAGGCTTCAACTCACAATTCCTTTGGAGTTAACCCCTAAAATTTGTAGGGTAATTAACCAATATCATTAGGAACAGGAATCCCAAACGGTCAACGCTTGGGCAACCATCCCAAACGGTTTTGAAACCGTTTTCCCAAACAGGTCCAGTTAATCAGGTTGAAAATCAGCATTTAATTCAATTTGATTTGCCTAATGGATTGGCCTTCAAATCACGATTCCTATGGAGTTAACCCCTCAAATTTGAAGGGTCATTAGTATACATAATTAGGATCAAGATTACCAAACGGGAAACGCTTGGTCAACCATGTCAAACGGTCTTGAAACCGTTTTATCCCAAACGGTTTCAAACCGTTTGCCCTTAAACGGTTTGCTGAAACCGCATAGCCAATCAAATTAAAATGATTTGGGGTAGCTATAAAAACCATTTGGCTTGGTAATTTTCTTTGGATAAGCATCTAGGATGATGTCATCATCCCCTTCCTTCGAACAACCAAGAACAGCAACCGTTCTTGATGGAAATTTCAGCAAGAAACAAGAGTGCATCAAATTGAAGAAATCAATCAACAAAGCATAGAGAATTGATGCATTAGCAATGTTTAAGGGTTTAAGTTATAAAACCCGCCTCCAATTGAGCTCCAAAGCTCCAAGACCACGGAAAAAATGGTGTATGAAGCTCTTGCAACTCCCCCTAGGCTCGTCCTCAAGCTTTTGGATGAAAAAGTTGGCTAGGGTTGAAGAGGAGATCGAAATAAGAAGGAATCCATAATTTATTTTCGATTTCCACCATGAAATCAAGGAGAACGAAGGTCAAGGGATTACCCACAGGTTGGGGACGTGCTCCCTGCTCCTCGCTAGCTCCTTGGTCGGTTTTGCAAGCAAGGGGAAGAAGAAAATCCGAAAAAGGCCTTGGTTTGGGCTTGGAAATGGCACTTTTATAAAGAAATTGATGAGAGATTTTGCCTTATAAAAATCCAATTAATCCAAAAATTATGGCCGCCTCTTCCCCCTCAACTCCATGGATACGAGCCATATCCCTTTTCCTTTAATTCTCCTTCATTATCCTCTATTTAAAGAAAAGCAAATTAAGCACCTTAATGCTTATTATATTAATATCCCATATGTGAGTGGAAATTACTTTTCTTTATAATAAGGTGAGTGGAATTTCACCTACTTAAGATATTTTCGTTCCTTATCTTAGCAAAGGAACGTCCATCTTTATTCAAAATCAACGCAAAAATTTTGGTTGAAAGCCCTTCAATTATTTTTATTCATTTTTTCCCTAAATTGAATTAGGGTTTCAATTAGGATTAAATCTTGATTATTTTAATATCAAGATTCTCTCTCCTCCATCTTAATTCAAATGAGATGCCCCTCTCATTTTATTTTCTCTACATGATGCCAAGAAACATTAAGGACCTTATTGAAGTGGTAATTTGCATATTGAACCCTGGATTTTGGGTAAATTGCACTTTACTCCAAAACTAGGTTTTAATGCACAAGGATTGCTTTACAAGCTTAATCTTGGTGTCCAAGCTTGTGGAAACCATACCACTACATCATATTCATTCTTATGATGTCTCAACATCATAGGAACATCTTATCATGTGCAATTTGCAAGCTAACCCCTCAACTTGGGTAATTTGCACTTTAGTCCAAAATAAGCAAACATTGCTTCAACATTGTTCAAACAGGACCAAAATTGAAACATAGGTTCCTCTTGAGACCTAATCACTTTTCAAAAGATAAGATTAAGCATATAATCATCTTTCTTAATCAAAACACCTAGGGTTAAAGCATAACCCAGGTCAGGGATGCTACACTCTCTCCCTTGGCTATCCCTCCCGAGTGGGGTAGGACTTGCCTGGGGTCTTGTGGTTACCACAACTAGAGAGGGAAATGTTTGTCAAAATAACTATTTCTTAATTTTCTATGTTGTTCTCTAGGAAGCCCCAATACCCCCCTCTATTTATAGGCAGGGTTTGGGTCCATGTTCCCAATCTATTCAGGAGTGGAAGGGACCAAAATATCTCAAAATTTCACAACAATTTTAGAACGTTTGCAATCTATGATAGCTCATACGGTCATCTGGCAATCCAGACATCCGCCTTACATGCCAGAATATCATTTGTTACAACCCAGACAACCGTTTGGTTGTTTCTTGATTGTACACAAAATTGACAAATCATTTCCAATTAATATACCGTATTGATTTCTTTACACAACAAGTAATGTCCAACTCAAATGAATTAGGAAGTATATAGAACCTTCCTTGGGGTGAACTGGACCATCTTTCTCATGTGAGATGACCCTCTCAGTTCACCCAGACGGTCCTCTGGTGACCTGAGTGGAGCTAGTCCATTTGGTTGGTTCACTTCCTTATCCAATTCAAACACATAATAGGCCTGACTTCCCAGACACCCGTCTCAACAATTGAAACAGTCGTTTGGCACTTCCAGATGGCTGTATTAATAGTTGAATGGGCGTTTGGTAGTGTTGTAAGCCTGCTTGTTGTGTGAATCGAATACTCAACACTTTCGTACTTAATTTAATTGTCATTTGAGATCTAAATTCCTCTTCTAGGTCTATGATCAGCCTCAGACACGGGTCCAGAGTGTGGAGGCGTGTCTAAGTCATTAGACTTTTATAATTTATAATACCCGAATGTCTAAGACTCCTGCAACTAGCACATGGTTGGAGTAGTTAGGGTCAAACACAGGGACTTGGAGAATAGCACTTCAGAACTCAAGTTTTATTTGTCTAAGTCGTCGAAAAGCCAAAAGGCAAAAGGTTGTTATAGAGAGAAAGAGGTGAAAAGAATCAAAAAACAAAAACCTATCTCCAACAGGAGTTACCAGAAATATTACGAGGGTATTTTGGGTTTTAGCAATTATTAGGGGTTTTGCAATATTGGAAAGGCAGAGGCAAATGTCTATCATCTGAGTAAAGCATGAAGGAACAAAACTTAAACATAGCAAGTGACAGTGATCTACATCCTACTCCCTCTTCTCTCAAAGAGAGTGCCAACAAAACATGCACTGGTCCCCCTCTCGAAGTCACCGGGTATGGGTTTGCATGGATAAACAAACTGAGTACTGCTCTGGTCCCAGGTACTCTCATACACCAAGGCTAGGCCAAGCTCTAGAAGTCGCAACACCCTTCTCTCAAAGAGGTCGTAATAGGAAACACAATTAGGCATCTAGGCAAAATCATGTATCAGAAAGATAAAAATAGAGCTTAAATGCTAGCAAGATATCATCCAACTAAATAAAGCAATACATGGAATAATAACAAATAATCTCCACTAATACCAATTCTCATAAGGAAACAACTGTTTAATTACAATGCTGTGCTGAAAGAAAATAAATGCTGGAAAGGGAAGATAAGTATTGATCTCCTTGATTTAGGAGATCAAAGTATACAGTAGCTGACGCTTGAGATACTGGTAACCCCGTATCGGGTAGTAGAATTTTGGGGAATTCGACACACTAGCTCCTTGGTCTAGGCACTAGCTCTTACATGGTCCTCTCCCCTTCTTTGTAGGTTGGTAGCTTCTATTTATAAATAGCGAGTTGATGGGAGTTGTAGATTTTATTGGTCCACATGTACTTCATCAGTGGCTTCGATCTTGAGGCATCAGGTGGGCCATTATGATTGTCACCTGACGACCGTGTCAGGCAGGGGGAGAGTCAGGCAGTCGCTGTATTGGACAAGCTTTATTGGGTAGGCCGTATCGGGCAAGCCGTATTGGGAAGACTGTATCAGACAGACCGTATCAGACAACGATTGAAATTCTTTTCTTTTCAGGTTCGATACTTGTGAGTCCCAAAATTGGCTAGTTTGAGTGCCTACAAGTCCAAAATTTGGCTAGTTTAGCTACTTCATTTATGAAGAGATAAAAACTACTAAAAGATAAGAGTTTAGGTTTATTTTGGGCATATTAAGGATATAATGACACAAAACCACAGATAACTTCTTAGCAAATGTGCATAAATTTGGGTGTTATCAATAACCCCAAGCTTAAAACTTTGCTTGTCCTCAAGCAAGACTGTGCTCAAAGAACAAAAAGATAACATCTAAATTATGCTTGGCAATAGATGCTAAGTTTAAGAAAAATAGTTTAAAACATCAATTCTCTTGATCCATGTCATTTCAGAACAAACCCCCACCCGTCAGGAACAATCCTGCCAAAGCAAGATCAAAGATTTTCTAGGTAAGATTAAGAAAATTCACTACAACCTGTCGATACTCATGAGGGTTTGAGTCATAATTATTTAAACATGAAAGATTTGTCACATAGGTGATCACGTAGGTGATGAGCAATGAGCCATCACCATGAATCCATGCATACCAATCGAGAATCAACATGCCTCTCACTTATTCATGTCCTAAAAAACAAAGCATAGGACTCTAATGACTTCTGAGAATCCCAATCTGCATCAGGTTGGTCCATGTAGAGAGCAATAGTCCCTACAGTCCGAGCCAGTTGGCCCAAAGTAGTGCGATGAACTCCTCATACTATGCTCGAACCAACCCTACTACTGAGACGATCTCATAGGTCCCCTAGGGGTTCCTAGTGACTCTCCAATGAGCTTTTGGAGTGATACTTCCAGGCACAACATACTCACGTTCATAAGCGCAGTCATACACTGGCTGGACATCGTCCTCAACTCTCCTAAAAGAGAAAACAATGCTTATTTATTCACTCTCAGGCTTTTATTCTCTGCATTCTATTTTGTCGGCTTGGGTGAGAACTATATAGATATTTTTTTGGGATTTTGTGGGCGGCCAAGCCTCTTTTGCACAATTTTATATTTTTCATCTATTTGACTCAATCTAATGTGAGAAGGCACATAGTCCATCAAGGAAAAGAACTTCATCTTGATCATAGCTCAAAACCCATCCTGATCCGCTTGACACCTGGGTGAAAAGTTGCAATTATGATTCAAGAATCCTTAGAATAGAGGCAAGCTTGTGAATTTGCAGCTAGGAGTTTTTAATCATGTTTTAGCCCATTCCAACGATTCCTTACCATGGATTTTCCATTCACGACATAGATCAATGGAATTTAGCTTTAAGCTGTGAAAAAGGTGCATAACCTTAGATTTATTACCAAACTCAAGGAAAGAGTTAAAGAGCAAGCCAAGCGAAAGGTCAAGACATTTTTAAGATGAAAATTGTGCATTCAGGCATAAAGTCAAGCATTTATCTATTAGATGCACACCATATGGCCATAATTATAGAGCTAAAAAGATGATTTTTTTTGAAATTTTTAAAACTATATGCGGGAAGTAAAATGCATGCTAGAAGGATGGAGAGATAGAAGGGCGAAGCCTACCACCCCAAGCTTAAAACTTTGCTCGTCCTCGAGTAAGATATAAACTTAGAATAGCAGGGTGAGAATGCATGTAAGATAGGATGGAAAATTTATTAAAGTACTAAAATGTTGCACATATGCAAGGAAAATTAAAGCAGTTAGAGGAAAGAAAACTATCTAAGCAAGGTTATGAAAAACAATATTTATTTTAACCAAAAAGGAGAAAAGAAAGGGGTCAGAGAAAAGGGGGTGGCTGCCCCACGATACTGACTCTGGGATCCCAAATCCTAAGTTTTGGGACCTGTGTCACCTATGTCTTGCCGATGGTTTTCGCCACATAATAGGAGTAGAATAGGCGGAGATACTGGCCCTGCCGATTCTGAAGAAGCAAAGTATAATTCGGCGACTCGGTGAAGTCATCTCTATGCTGGAATTGGCTTGAACCGCACTGGGATGAGTTCTTTGACAAATCATCCTCAAGGTACCCTCCAAGATATGAATCTGAATACGAAGGTCCTAGGATGTCGACACGGGATGAGATGGAGGGGATTGGTTGAATGACTTGTGTAAAACTCATTTCTCCTCCCTCCATCTCTGAACTTGAGGTTGGATGCTCAAATAAACTTTCATATAAAGCCTGAGTCATCCAATTATCTTTTGAGCAAGAAGTGTCCCCAGAAGAATATACTTGTTGTTCTTCCACCCCAAAGCTTGTCACCTTCTGCGGGGTCCAGGGTGTCTTCATGTTTAGTAGCCATGTTGTAGTGGATCATCCATCTATCTCCCTTGAGTTCCACCAAACCTTGTGGAGGGTTGGTGGCGATTGTCAGCTCCTGGTGTTTCAACTCGTTGTCATCAAGGTATTCACTCCACCGATTGGAATAGTTGTCATCAACCTCACCATACAAATTGTTCTTAACCATGATCAACATGCTTCTCGAAGCTAATTGACAAGTCCCAATGTGAGAGTCATCACTTTGGTTTGGATCACTATCTGATTCAGTTCCATCAGAACAACACCCATTTCTGATTGTGAGTTTGTTTGACTTTCTTGGTGAAGATAGGAGCCATCATCTTCATAACACCATTCATGTTCATCATAGATATCTTCCATTGGTTCAACATATGGGTGATCGGGATAGAATGAAGGGTTTGCCCAGGTGGGTTGGTCTTCACAGAAAAATTGATGCATCCAGTTGATGGTCTAAATCGAATGGTGAAGCATACTCCTCTTCAGACCCAATGGAATGGTCTTGATGACTGACATCTTCATTGTTTGGTGGTAGAGCTTGTGACTGCATGGTAACCAAATTGACAAGCTCTTGAAGCCTACTGCCTTGTTCAACATCTTCACGAAGTTGTTGGACTTGTGCATCAACATTGTCAAGGTTCATCATTTCTTCCTTGCAATTGTGTTGTAGACCCGCTGTATCAAATCACATTCTTGGATGAATCCTTGCTCAATAGTTTGAAATAGGCTTCTACTACGTTCTACACTCTCTGTAGCTAATTGGAGTTGACGTTCCTGCCTTTTGAGTAGCTGTCAAAGTGGATCGACATTTTCTTAGAGGTGAGGATTTGAGAAAATAAGTGTGTTGACACTTTCTCTGACCAACTCTATTGCCCTTATCAATTCTTGATCCCATGATGGCATGAAAGTCGAGGCCTGACTGATAGTCTCTGTTGTTGGGGTGAATGCAATTCAACGAGTTGTAGGGCATGACTTTCAATTATTTGACAGCAGTTAGAACTGTAGAAAAACTCAGACAGACAGGTGGACAAGACGACCTGCCTTGCTGAAGCAAGGTCCATGGCTTTGAAAGAGTGAAGAGACCGAGCTTTAGGTGCTTATTCAGCCATTTCTTCCAGAGATCAAGAGGTTTTGAAGAGACGAAAAAGTGCCTGAGGAGAAAAGATGTAAAAATATGAGTTTGGTGTAGAAACTATGAGTAATAAATATATGTATATGTTATATACATATCTACAAAGTTGTTGACAAAGTGCAAGTAAAACTCAGGTTCGGAGAATGGTATTCATTGCCAAGTCCCCGACAACGGCGCCAAAAAGTTGATCGACCTCAGACGTGGGTTTAGAGTGTGGAGACGTGTCTAAGTCATCAAACTTTTATAATTTATAATATCTGAATGTATAAGACTCCTGCAACTAGCTAGCACAGGGTCAGAGTAGTTAGGGTCGAACACATGGACTTGGAGAATAGCGCTTAGGAACTCAAGTTTTACTTGTCTAAATCGTCGGAAAACCGAAAGGTAAAAGGTTGTTATAGAGAGAAAGAGGCAAAAAGAATCAAACCAAAAACCTATCTCCAAGAGGAGTTACCAGAAATATTACGAGGGTATTTTGGTTTTTAGCAATCTTTAGGGGTTTTGCAATATTGGAAAGGAAGAGGCAAATGGCTATCATCTGAGTAAAGCATGAAGGAAGAAAACTTAAACATAGCAAGCGACAATGATCTACATCCTACTCCCTCTTCTCTCAAAGAGAGTGCCAATAAAACATGTACCGGTCCCCCTCTTGAAGTCACCGGGCATGGGTTTGCGTGGATAAATAAATCGAGTACTGCTCTGGTCCCAAGTAATCTCATACACCAGGCCAGGCCAAACTCTAGAAGTCACAACACCCTTCTCTCAAAGAGGTTGTAACAGGAAACATGATTTGGTAGCTAGGCAAAAGCGTGTACCAGAAATATAAAACTAGAGCTTAAATGCTAGCAAGATATCATCCAACGAAATAAAACAATACATGGAATAATAACATAGATTATCCACTAATACCAATACTCATAAGGAAACAACTGTTTATGTAACATCCCTGACCTGGGTTATGAGTTAACCCTAGGTGTTTTGCCTAAATATGTAAATAAATCTTTGTGATTAACTCTGAGCATGTAATTAAGCTTCTCAGAAACGTATATTCCAGTAATTGCTCCTTTTTATTTAAAGTTGTAGCATTGTTTTGATATACAGGGACCTATGTGCAATTTACCCAGTTGAAAGGGTTAGCTTGCAATTTGCACATGATGAGATGTTCCTCTGATGTTGAGACATCATGAGAATCTCTTTGGCAAAGTTTGAGGGATTTCCCAAGCTAGAGCACCAAGGTGCAGCTGTGGAAGCAATCCCAGGGCTTGAAACCCTAATTTGGGGAAAAATGCAATTTACCCAAATGATGGGAAGCAATTTGTAAAGAATGTCATCTAAAGTATCTTTTTAGACTTTTGCCATCATTTATAGAAGGAATGATGAGGAATTCACCTCAATTGAGTTATCAAGTTAAGAAATAGGCTTTGTGATTGAATAATCAGGGTATATGTGCAATATCCCTTTAAGTATGAACTTTATTATTAGATTGTTCTTCCTTGCCTTCTTTTCTATAACTTAAGATAAGGTTTGTCCTTAGAATAAAGAGGAAGGGACGAGCAAGTAATAAAGGAAGGACTTAGTTGGAATTAAGGGAAACTTATGAACTAATGTTGAAAATCCTACCCCATGTATATTAGCCATCCTTCCTTTAGTTGCAAGGGAACTTAACCTTCGTTCCCTTTACTGTTTCATTTCACCAAAGACGACCAAGGACTGACTTGGAGCTAAGGAGGACGAACAAGGGGTGCAAGGTAGGTTTAAACCCCTCTTCTTGCCTAATTCCATGGTTAGAATTCGAATTCAAGGTCATCTTCATGGCTAATTCTCGAAACCCTATCTTTCTAGCCGTCTCTTTTCATCCTTCCTTGGAGTTTTCACCTTGTCCAACCTGTGGGAACTCAAGGACGCCATTAGAGCTTGGAGCTTGAAAGCTTGGAGCTCAAGAAGCAAGCTTTAGGCGGGTTTTATAACTCTAAACCTATGCTTTACTATGTGCATCTTTATATGCGATTTAATGATAGCTCTTAGTATTTCCCTACTTTTCCCTGCTATTTTGCAAACAAACCCGTGGGATATCTGTACTGTTCTGGAGCTAGAAGATGAAGGCGTGATTTCCAAGAAAAACCCACCGCTTTTCTTTTCCTTAAACGGTCCTAACAGTTTGCTCTCACGACCTCAAGACCGTGAGAGAGCCTCGCGGTCTCGAGACCGTGAGAGGGCTCGCGGTCTCAAGACCGATTGGCCCTGTTGACCGAGCGTGGACCATATAAGAAACCTGTTCCTAATTATATAGGCTAAATACCCTCAAAATTTGGGAGACTAACTCCAAAGGAATCGGGAGATATGACCTTTTTAAGTCACAACTTTAAATGAATTAATTGCTGATTTTCAAACGGTCTGAAATTGCCTTTTTGGGCAAAAGTTCTCAAGACCGTGAAAGGTCGTTGACTAAGCGTTGACCCCATGCGATTACTGTTCAAAATTATGTTAATTAACAACTCACCAAGTTTGATGGTCTAATTCCAAACGGGCTAAGAGTTGAAAGGCGAATACTAGGGCTAACCCTAGATAAAATCAGTACTGAAATTATGGTGACCTAATTAGAGTTTTTAGGGTTGATTGACCTAAACGGTCTCACGACCATGTGGGGTCCACCCACATGACCTCAAGACCGTGAGGACAATCACCCAAGACCATTTGAAGGTCTAGGGTTGAGTAATTTGACCAATTGAACACCCAATTGCAAATAAGTTATCAAGTTAATCAAAATTCGGATTCTGTGACCAATCATGGTTCAACCTCTATCAAATCACCTTAGATTTTGATGAAATCTTGGGCAAACGGTCTCAAGACCATGTGGGGTCCACCCACATGACCTCAAGACCGTTTGGGCCAAGTTTGGGCCCAATTGGAGCTCAATTGAAGGGTTCAACCTTGTGTTGATACACATTGTTGAGTGTTGATGGGTGAACATTGATAGACCTTAATTGAATCGATTTCAATCCTAATTGGTCAACAATTGAGGGTCAATTGAATGACCATTTGGTTAAGCATAACCTTAATTAACTCAATCCATAGGTGGTCAACAGTTATTGGACCTTTTGAAGGCTTCAACATCGGTTGACATCATCGTTTGATTTGTTGAACCTTTGTTGAAGGACCTTGTGGTTGAGACCATGAGAGGCTCACGACCTCAAGACCGTGAGGGGGCTCACGACCTCAAGACCGTGAGGGGGCTCACGACCTCAAGACCGTGAGGGGGCTCACGACCTCAAGACCGTGAGGTGGCTCACGACCTCAAGACCGTGAGGTGGCTCACGACCTCAAGACCGTGAGGTGGCTCACGACCTCAACACCGTGAGGTAGCTCACGACCTCAAGACCGTGAGGAGGCTCACGATCTCAAGCCCATGAGGAGGCTCACGGTCTTGGAGCTAGGAAGGGGCTCACGGACCTGAAGGGTCAAAGTGGGCAATCGGTCAACACTTTCAACCAATCTTAATTCAATTAATGATTAATGATTGGAATTAATCAATATGACTCATGGTTGACCACATTCAATCATGTGATGGTTCAAGGTTGCTCAAATCAAACACTAATGATAATCTAAGATAGTAAGGAGTTATTTGACTCAGGTTTTTGACTATGATGATGATCAATGGGGTGAATTACCAAGATACCCCTGAAGGGTCAATTGAGTTGTACCTTGCTCAATTCAAACCCTAATTACATGAGAATGCTGTTTTTGGTCATAATGACTCTATATAACCTGATCTAGTCTAATGTTATCATCAACCATTAGTATGATGAAAGAGAGAGTACTCTAGAGAGAGAAAGTACCCTAGAGAGAGAAAGTAACTCTAATCACTTAATGGTGATGCTTTTGGCTATGTTAGCCTATGATGACTCAACCCAACCTGTTTTAGAGTGATGTTGACATCACCTAACCTTATGATGAGAGAGAAAGTACTTCTAGAGAGAGAAAGTACTTCTAGAGAGAGAAGGTACCCCTTTTAAATGGAAACTCAATTGAAGCATCCCCAATACACAGAAATGAGCATAATTAGGGTATGATCCACCTGTGTGAGATCATAGAAACCCTAATTATGATAAATGATGAACCTTTAACTAATCCAGGAGCATCAATGAAGGTGTTACTCAAACATGATGATGTTATGAGTTTAATTCACCTTGATGTGAATAGTAAACCCTAATTCAAGGGTGATGACATGTAATGTGAATAGTAAACCCTAATTCAAGGGTAATGGCATGCTTTTGAGCAATAAACTCTATTTGAGTAGAATTAAAGATTTAACTCTTATGACAAGAGTAGGAAGTACATTCCTTATTGTTGTATTACCTTTATCAGATGTATTAACCATGCAGGTTTTGATATGAAGGTAATCATATCCCGGTATGGATGTTGATGTTATATTCATTGAAGGCATGTTGTTAGCCTTATGAATAAGTAATGTAATCTGATGCCTTGCCAGTGGCATCCTATACTGATAATGGGCTGTGAGAGCCATGAATACCATCAAGGTCATGCTTTAGAGATGACTTGTGATGAGGATAATGAGAAATGATGATTGATATGAGTTAGGCTTGTTACATTTAGTATTCTTCTTTTATAGCTGCTATGCTACTGTTATTGTTTGAAGAACAATGTATGCTGTTAAAGAATACTGAATGTACCTAACTAATCAAGTATAATGTAGAGCCCTGATCATAGATCCATCATTGTCAGAAATTAAGTGATGGTGAAACAGGTTTTCCTCAGGGAACTCCTGGAGCACATACTTTTGAGTATGTGGGGTACATGGATGTGTAGAACCTTACATCCTAGTGTAGGAAAGTGATGTAGATGTGGAATCCATCCATCCTTCACTATAGTTCCATACCGTATCAGTGGTAGGTAAACATGAAACCTTCTGATGACGAAGAAAGCACAGATATCCGTATCAGTGGTAGGTAAATATGAAACCTCCTGATGACGAAGAGAGTACAGAACGCCACTGTGACTCTAGAATAGCGAAGGACCAGTTTACCCTGGTGAGCTATAGTAGTAGAGACACAAGATGTCCTACAAGTGATCCTCTTACTGACTGAGGAAGGTGAAGGTCATGAGAATCCGGCTCTCTTAATGACCTATGTATGATACTGATGCGACTTCTCAGCGATCAGTTGGAGTTTGAGTGGTAAGCCTCATCTCCACAGGGCATAATGTTGTTTGTAAAACATAATCAACCAGGTAGTATAACTTGTTAGAGATGACTCCAAGTTAGTTGATTGATGTTACATTGCAATAATGTTGATATTCTCCATATCTCTTAATTGGTAGAGATCTTGTTATATCTGCAACTGTTATAGAATGCTTTGAAGGCTTTACTGTTTAGAATAATCTTTGATGTTATAATAAAGCTCTGGCGAAGAGTTATAACTCTCGCTGGGACAATTATGTATAATTGTCTCACCCCGTAGGCTTCGACTTTTTAGGTGGACGTCGGAGACGAAGAAACCAGCCTACAGGTGATCAGTCTCAGCAGCAGCAGCACCAGAGGCAGCAGTAATCTCAGGTGGAGATTTGTCCTGCCATGTGGTGTGGTTAGAGTCAGTCCTATGTGTCCTCTGTACTCTCAGGTCTTGGAGTCTTGTGTTATGTGATCTTGAGATTTTGTATCTTGATGTATATAATTACTCAAGAAGTAATTATCCTGAGATGTAAACAGTTACCTCTCTTTATGAAAGGAGTTTTTATGGATACAAGTTCTTATCTCGAAAAGTTTTAATTTCCCGTGATTTTTGTCTTCCGCTGATTATCGATTCGCTTCCGCTAAGTTTTAATCGTGTTTATGTCATGGTTTGGAGATCAGACCCCACAGTTTAATTACAATGCTATGCTGAATGAAAATAAATGTTGGAAAGGGAAGATAAGTATCAATCTCCTTGATTTAGGAGATCGAAGTATACAACAACTAATGCCTGAGATACTACTAACCCCGTATTGGGCATGCCATATCGGGCAGTAGACTTTTGGGGAACTCGACACACTAGCTCCTTGTTCTAGGCACTAGCTCTTGCAGGATCCTCCCCCCATCTTTGTAGGTTGGTAGCTGCTATTTATAGGCAACGAGTTGATGAGATTTATAGCTTTTGTTGGTCCACGTGTCCTTCATATGTGGATTCAATCTTAAGGCATCAGGTGGACCAATATGACTATCGCCCGACGACCGTGTCAGGCTGGGGGAGTGTCGGTTAGCTACGGTATCGGGTAGGCCGTATCGGGCAGACCGTATCAGGCATTGAATTGAATTCTTGTCTTTTCAGGTTCAGTACTTGTGAGTCCAAAATTGGCTAGTTTCGGTGCCTACAAGTCCAAAATTTGGCTAGCTTAGCTACTTTATCTATGAAGAGATAAAAACTACTAAAAGATAAGAGTCTAGGGTTATTTTGGGCATATTAAGGCTATAATGACACAAAAGCACATATAACTGCTTAGCAAATATGCGTAAATTTGGGTGACCGTATCGGGTAGACCATATCGGGCAAACCGTATCGGGAAAATTGTATTGGGAAGACCATATCGGGAAGTGGCTGGAATTCTTGTCTTTTCAGGTTCGGTACTTGCGAGTCATAAAATTGGCTAGTTTCGGTGCTTGGAAGTCCAAAATTTGGCTAGTTTAGCTACTTTATATATGAAGAGATAAAAACTACTAAAAGATAAGAGTCTAGGGTTATTTTGGGCATATTAAGGCTATAATGACACAAAAGCAAATATGCATAAATTTGGGTGTTATCAGTCTAGACCTATGTGTGTGACCTATAGGTCCCATTTTACATCGGTAGTGAATGTCCATAACAAATTATGGCATCACAAGCAATGAGTGGTGCCTAGCCACACATCAATGCTACCCAAGTAAATGGAAAGTTGGGGAACAACTTCAACCTACAACCTACGTAAGGTGTTATAATGTTTGTATATTTCATTTGTCATTGATGTCCAGATTAAACTGGAGGCATGGAGAAGTCACCCTCATTATTATTCAGTCTTGTTTCTTGAACTAAGAGTAGGCTGTCTGAGATATATGTAAGTTCAATATGATATATTGACTCACATGTACATGGCCATACATTTCTCAGTATTGCTAATCAACAGGCCTAGGACATCATACTCCAGTAGGAGGGAAAAATCCCATGTCTATCACTCATAGTCAATCCCCATGTGTCAAAGTCACCCAATCATCACTGTTATAGCAATCCATGTTTATGACTATGTTTGATGGTGCCAAAGTGTACCCAATGACATCTGATGAGTGCAATGATTTTAGGTCTAAGAACCACAATCACCTCCATCACTATGAGAGCTAACTATGTATTCCATGATGATGGCTTCCATGTGTCAGCCTCACAGTGGGTCTGTATAATACACAGTTCTCTAACATGTACCTCGTGCTTGGTTTGATATCACCATACCATGACTAATGAGATTTAGTCATCAACCAACTCACACTATGAACTTATGTGATATTTTTGTCTATCAACCTTCCATAATAACAACAGATTAGGGACATAATGAGAGTATGTATATGTACTCTTCACATATGTATGATCTCATCCATAAGGGTAGTAAGTTGAATACATACATCATTGTGTAATATGATTCTCTAGACATGTACTATGTACATCATTATCTCATAACTGAATTAAACAAAATAAATTGTTAAGCTTGATGTTTATTGATTAATCTAATCATTTACATTTATACCATTACAATCATCACATGAATGGCTCTATGGTCATACGTACAATATACTCCCACTTGCACTTAGAGCTAATCACCAATGAATCGCATCCCAAGTGATATTACATGACCGTCATGCTTCTACTGTGAAAGTTCCTTTGTTAAGGGATCAACAACATTGTTCTCAGTTTGTACTTTGTAAATCTTTACATCTCCTGTTGTATGATTTCTCATATGAGATGATACCACATTTGTATATGCTTTAAGCACTGATACAATCTAGGTTCCTTAGCTTGTCAATAGCTCCATTGTTGTCATAATATAGCTCAATTGCCTCACTAATGCTTGGAACAACCCCAAGTTCTGTGATGAACTTCTTGATCCATAAAGCCTCCTTTGCTACAATTGATGCAACAATATACTCAATCTTTTTTTATAGAATTGGCAACTATTTCTTGCTTGGAACTCTTCTAGCTCACAACTCTAGTGTCGAGGAAGAATAAGAATCTTGATTGTGACTTGTAATTATCTTGATCAGTCTAGAATCATACATTAGTGTAACCCTTTACCACCAACTCTTCTTCTTTTCCCTAGACCAAGAACTGATCCTCAGTCCTTCTCAAGTACTTGAGGACGTTCTTCACTAATGTCTAGTGAGTATCACTTGGATATGACTGATATATGCTCATCATGCTCAAGGCATATAAGATGTCTAGACGGGTACACAATATTGCATACATGATTGATCCAATCGCTGAGGCGTATGGAATCAGACTCATGTGTTCCCTATCTTCACAAGAACTGGGACATTGAGCTCTAGATATTGGGATACCATGACGTGCAGGAAGGTTTCCTCTCTTTTAGTTCTCCATGCTGAACCGCTTCAATACTTCGTCAATGTATGTGCTCTGACTTAGTTCAAGAAGCCTTTTGGATCTATCTCTATATATCTTTATCCCCAAGATGTAGGACTCTTTTTCCAAGTCTTTTATCGAGAATGTATTTCCAATCCATGTCATTTCCTTTTATAAAGTAGGGATGCCATTCCCCATTAATAGTATGTCATCTACATACATTATGAGGAATGTCTCTATACTCACACTAACCTTCTTGTACACAAGGTTCATCTTCATTTTGAATAAATCCAAACTCTTTGTCTATCTCATCAAAATGAAGATTCTAGCTCTAAGATATTTCCTTCCATCCATAAATTGATCTTTGTAGCTTATAGAATTTATTTGTATCCTTTGGATTAATAAAACCCTTAGGTTGTTTCATGTACACATATTGGAGTAAATTCCCATTAAGGAATGTTGTTTTAACATCCATCTACCAAATTTCATAGTCATGATAAGTTGTAATAGCAAGCATGATCCTAATGGACTTAACAATGGATACTGGAGTAAAGGTTTCATCATAGTCAACATGTTGAACTTATTAGAAACCCATTGCAACTAGTCTTCCCTTATAGGTTTGAACTTTTCCATCCATGTAGGTCTTCTTCTTGAAGGCCCACTTGCAACCTATGGGTTTTACCCCTTCAGCTAGATCCACCAAAGTCCGTACTTTCTTGGAATACATGGATTCCATCTCAGACCTCATGACCTCAAGCCATTTCCCCGACTTTGGTCCCTATATAGCATCTTGATAGGAAATTGGTTCATCATCTTTGACCAATTCACTACCTTCTTGTGTTACAAGATATCCAAATCTTTTAGGTTCAAGGTGTGTCCTATTAGATCTCTAAGGTTCTTATGTTATTTGAGGAATTTGAGACTCCACAACATTTTTTGAATCTCTTGGTTCCTCTTGTACATCTAACGGTACAATGTTTTCTCATTGGTCTAGAACCTCTTTGAGTTCCACTTGTCTCCCACTGATTCCTTTGGAAATAAATTCCTTTTCTAGGAACACAACATCTCTGGAAACGAATACTTTGCTGCCAGATATGGAATAAAGTGATATCCTTTAGTTTCCTTAGGATATCTAACAAAATAACATTTATAAGATTTAGGGCCAAGCTTCTCAGGAAGAATATTGCTGACATAAGCTTCACATACCCAAATCACCATAAAAGACATATTGGGATGCTTCCCAGTCTAAATCTCATATGGTGTCTTTTGAACCGATTTAGATGGTACTCGATTTAGTGTAACATAGAGGTTTGTAGAGAATACCCCAGAAGGTAGTTGGAAGCTCGACTAAACTCATCATAGATTACACTATATCTAGTAATGTGTGATTCCTTCTTTTTGATACACCATTATGCTGAGGTTTTCTAGTAGTAGTCTAGTGGGATACAATCCCTTGGGCTATAAGAAGGTTCTCAAACTCTTGGTTTAAGTATTCCCCTCGTTGTTTAGAACAAAGTGCCTTAATACTTTTACCAAGTAGTTTTTATACTTCATTCATAAACTCCTTGAACTTTTCAAGAATTTTTGACTTATGTTTCATTAAATATACATAGACATACCAACTGAAGTCATCAATGATGGTAATGAAGTACTGATGCCCACCTCTGATGGTTGTTCTAAAAGGTCCACACACATTAATATGTATGTGTCCTAATAGATAACTAGCCGTCTCATTGTTACCAATGAAAGGGGTCTTATCCATCTTGCTCATCAAAAAAGATTCACATATCTCTATTGATTCAATTCAAACGAGTCCACATAACCATCTTTATGGAGTCTAGATATGCAAATCTCATTTATGTGCCCTAGACGACAATGCCAATGGTATGTTTTTCTTGAGTTGTTGAGTTTTATTCTTTTGGTATTTACATTATATGCATAAGTCTTTAGATCTAACAAGTAAAGACCATAAACATAGGGATACTTCCATAAAAGATCCCATCTTTCAAAATAGAATGTTGACCATTTTTAATATGGAATTTAAATGCATCCTTGTCCATACAGGATACATAAATACCATTTCTATTTATAGAAGGTACATAATATCATTTCTTTAAATCTATCACAAGAACATAATATCATTTCTTTAAATCTATCATAGGCCCTATGGGCAAAGATACTATAGGTCCCAACTGAGCTAGCCGCAACTCTTACGCCATTAGCAACTCACAGTCCGACCTCACCTTTTCCCAAAGGCCTACTTCTTTTCAGATCCCTCATGTAGAACATCAGTGCGATCCACATCCAGTATCAAGTACCCAAGATGATGAAGTAGATAGATTTATCTCAATAACATATATAACTAAAATGGAGATCATCGTCCACATCTTTTTCTTCCTAAATGTTTTCAAGTACAAAGGATGAGTTCCTCTTATAATTTTATTTCTTTATCCTTATCTTGAATGTTGAATAATTGGACTTAGGCTTGACCATAGAACTATTCTAAGTCTTACTTTGATCCTTGGACTCAACCCTGCTATTCACCATCATGGGCTTATCCTTCTTCAAATTTTCTTCAACATGAATCAACATAGCAAGAAAGTCTGACATATGTCCATCCATACTACACGCATGATAACATGCAATACAGAGGCTATATGATTCATGCATAGTCCATAGAATCATATCAGTGGTCAACTCAATCCAGTTCTTCAAGATGATACACATGTCCAATCATATTGAGCTCATGTTCCTCTACCAAGGTTCCCTTTGTAAACTTTGACTAAATCTACACCTTCAAGATAGCATCCCTTTCTTGATTTGCAAAACAAAGTGTTACCTTATTAAGATGTGTCACCTTCTCACGAATGATCATGTCCTCACATTGATCATGCAACTCTTAGTTCATGCAGCTAAGCATAAGGTACTTTATCTGGTAGGCACCATTCACATACTTCCAATAAACATCCACTTGTGCCCTAGGTGCATCAAGAGGAGGTTTTCAGGCACTGGTTTGTCAAGGATGTAGAACTTGCACTCTTCATTGAGAAATTTTCTCAAAGTCCAAAACCAGCCATGAAAATATCATAATCATCAAGTTTGTCCTTCTTTAGGACCAATTGCAAATCAGATTTGTTCGTTATTTGATTTTACAAGAGAAGGTTTTCATTTGTCAAAAACCATTTTTATTTGAAAATTTTAACAATATTACTTATGTCTTTAATTATTATAGCTCCCACTATTTTATTCAAATTGATATCCCTCATTACCAATTTGGAATATTGCATTGTACAATATTCTAGTGGGCCAAGATCCATATTTCATCAAGTCATCAGTCATCTTTGGCCAATCGCCCACAACTTGACTACTTAGGTAGTCCATCATGCCAATTGTATCATGTGCAACTATTGGATAGATGATATGGGAAACTTCTTAGCATAATCATCAACATTATTTTGGGCTTAGACACTCTAAGAATAATCAGTTAGGCCTGACCCAAAAATTGGCATGATAATAATGTACCCCACTTTGGCGACACCTACTGTTGGGTTTTAGGGGAGACAGAGAAGGCAGCGGAAACAAAAAAAATTTCTCCCCAAACCCATACCAAGGAAACGCGTCAACGTCTATATAATAGGAAAGGATGGTTTGTGGAATCATACCTTGTCCCGAGGCTTGCTCGGCGACAATACCTCGCGCAATGCGCGGTCTTCAACTCCGGACTTCGACGACGTCTGTGCAGGTCCTGGTCGCACCGGGACTGACAACTCCTACTCGAACCGGACTGTCGGATGACAGTTGTCCTCCTAAGCGGCAGTGTCCTCCCGCCTCTGTAGTAGTCCACACGGACCACCTGGAACTCCACACTCCTTGTCCCACAAGGAAGTGGAAGGAGTCGCACCCTCCTGTTGACGTACTAGTCGCCAACACGCTCTCCTGCCTCCTGTTGCAACCGCAGTTGTCCTTCCCTTGTTGCACCTCCCTTTTGCGGGAAGCACTTGCTCGGGCTCTCTCACGGTTACCAAAACCAAAGAGAACGACAACTTGCAGAGCAACTGGTTGCACTGAGCTGTACTACGAGAAGCCCCCAATACCCCCTATATATAGGAGAGTCATGGGACAGGGTTCTCCATCCCGGGCAATGCGGGACT
Source organism: Alisma plantago-aquatica (assembly GCA_963693085.1). Taxonomy (NCBI): domain Eukaryota; kingdom Viridiplantae; phylum Streptophyta; class Magnoliopsida; order Alismatales; family Alismataceae; genus Alisma; species Alisma plantago-aquatica. The sequence continues at coordinate 131,478,187 of OY856415.1, forward strand.
AAAAGCAGGAGTAGAAGGGTTCGGGATTTTCCACAAAAAGCAACCACTTTGCAACCTGAACCGATCGGTTCACAAGTGAACCGGTCGGTTGGGGACCTGAAACGATCGGTTCACCACTGAACCGATCATTTGGGACCCTTGAACCGATCGGTTCACTCATGAACTGGTCGGTTGGGGTTCCAGGTTGGTTCCCGATTGACTTTCCTTGTTTCTTTCCCAATTGGTATCGAATACCAATATTATTCCCAATCGAATTGGGCAATTTGAAACGAAAGGAAAATTCTCACCAATCCTACTTTCCCAAGTTGCTCGATTGCACCAGTTGAACCGATCGGTTCAACACTTGAACCGGTCGTTTCACTCTGTGCATGAGCCGATCGGTTCAACAATTGAGCCGACCGGTTCAACAACCTCAGCCGACCGGTTCATCACATGAACCGATCGGTTGGGAGTGCAGGTTGTGCAGAATCAGTCAAATGTGATTTCAATCAATCCGATACTCCAATCAATGCGTCCAACACCTTGAACCATACGATATTGAGCCATCGACTGATTGAATGTTTAATTGAACTACTAAAATCCTTTAGTAATCAATCTAAACATTGCTTGTGGACAAAACTCCTCTTCCAGGTTAAATCCTATGTGTGTGACCCTGCAGGTCCATTTCACGTTGGCAGTGAAAGTCCATAACACTTATGACTTCACAAGCAAAGAGCGGTGCCTAGTCACACATCAGTGCTACCCAAGTGAAAGTAGAAAGTTGGAGAACAACTTTCATCCTACAATCCGTGAATGGTGTTATAGCGAATGTATAATTCCTTTGTCACTGATATCCCGAATGAACTCGAGGCATGGAACAGTCATCCTGTCAACGTTCATTCACTTTCTTGATCTCAGAGTAGACTGGAAGAGATATGTATGACATCAGTATCACATACTGATTCACACATGCATGCACGCCTTTCTCAATCCTACTCATCAAGTGGCCATGGATATCAAACTCCCTCAGGAGGGACAAATCCCATATCTATCACTCACCCCTCAAAATCCCCATGTGTCAAATCCACCCAATCATCACCTTTATAACAACCCATGTTTCAAGACTGCGTTTGATGATGTCAAAGTGTGCCCAACGACATGTGTTGAGTGTAGTGATTTCAGGTCTAAGAATCACACTCACCACCATCACTGTGAGTACTGACTGTGAATACCATCTCATGGTTCCATGTGTCAAACTCACGGTGGGTCTGTCCGGTACACTTGTTCTCTAACAAGTACCTATGTGTTTGGTTTGATATCTCTATATCATGACTAATGAGATTCTGTCATCAACCAACACCACAATCTAGTCTTGTGTGTCATTGCTGTCTATCTACCTTCCACAATGACATCCAACTAGGGACATAACAAGAATGTACAAACTCTTAGCATCTGTATGATCTCATCGTTCAGGTCCTCAACCTGAAAGCATACGTCTTTGAGTCCTGTCATTCTCTAGACATTCCATCTATTCTATCACTATCTCATATGATTGAAACCAGAAAGAATTGGAAGCTCACCTTTGATGTTTATCAAATCAATCTTCATGTATCCCACCAATCATCACATGATTGGCTCTCAGGGCATACATACCAACAGACTCCCACTTGTACTGCGAGCCAATCACCCTTGAATCATATTCTTAGTGATCTTCAGACATGTCCCACATGTTACTGTGCTCTAGTGCCAACATAGTGAGTAATGGCAACACCTTGCCAAAGTCTGCACAAATTGCATGTCTCACATCTCTTCGTTGTACGTCACACGTATGAGATGGAGTTGCCGTAATATGCGATCTAGTATTCCTTTGCTAACCTTTAGCCACATTGCATGATCAAGGATTCCAGACTTGTCATCAATGAGCGGAATATAAGTTCATCTTATGAACTTCCAGATCCATATAGTATCTACTACTGTTCTCTAACACATAGATACTCGACATTTCCCTTTTTCAAAAGGCTTTATTGGAACATTTCCAATTATCAACAAACTTTCACTTTTATACATCTTATGTATATTTTGCGATTAATTTTCTGTCTTTTCGGAAGTTCGCATCAATGTAACTCTTTACATCGAACTCTTCCTTGTTTCCATAGAACTAGTACTTCACAAGCACTTATCGAGTTCTCATGGTATTCCAGTAACCCTTACTGGAAGCAGACAGACATCCACTCGTCATGTCCCACATACGAGTTATCAGGATGAGCACATCATATTGCCATGTCCCACATACAAGATGATGAATGCATTTTATTCTTGCCATGTCATACATGCAAGATAATGGGATGATTACATACATGATAGATCCATATCTATTCTTAGTGTTCATATTATTCATAAGAATTGGACACTTGGCCTTGGGATACTAACTCCATGTAACATGGACATGTTTTCTCCCACTGAATCTGTGCATATTGAATACTTCAGTACAAATTGCCAATGTATGCTTTCTCTTTCCAGGTCAAGATATTTTCCGAGAACTATCTATATAGATCTCTATTCCTATCACATAGGAAACATCTCTATCTTCCTTAAAGATAATTTCCACTTTTGGATTTCCATTTTAGAACATTTCCATTTCACATCAATATGTGGAATGTGAACACGCTCCCACTAAATTACAGATCCCTTCTTTATTTTTGACATATCAGTCAAACCCTTTGACTATATCATCAAAATAAAGATCCAATTTTGAGTTGCTTGTATTCAATCAATCACATTGATCAGTCCATTGTAACTTATAGACTTCATTTGCATTAGTAGATTCATAAACCTTATAGGTTGTGTCACGTACACATCCTTGTTTTATTCCTCATAGAAATGCGGTTTTAGTATCCATATGCCAAATGTCCTAGTCATTAAGTTGCAATCAACAAGCATCATCCTTCTCAAAATGTTATCCATGTGTCTTAACACTTAAGACTCATTTGCACTTATGGATATGATCCAATGAGTGCTACCATCAAGGTCATACCTTATGGTTCTCATGGATGTCATTTAGGATGTAATGGTCATAAACCATAACTCAAGATTCAGTTCCTCATATTCATCTTGATAGTTGACTCATCACATGAACAACTCATCACATAGATAATTGAGGTGTATCTGTTAAAGATATAAGAACTCACAACCCTTGTGATTCTTAATTTCTTTTATTAGTGTGTGGTATTCTTTTATTAAGAAGAATTCAGTTATTTGATAATCATTCTCTAACTCCTTAGAGTATGATTCCTTCTTGATTCAGACATCACCATGCCTTAATCATGAGTTCACTATGATACATTATCATAATCACTCATAAGGATCTCAAACTTTTGGTCCAAGTATTTTATTCATTGATCTCATCAAGAATTAATACTTTACCAAATTTGTACTTCATTTATGATAATCTTGAACACTTCAAGATATTCATATTGGTATTTCTCTAAACACCATTTGAAGTATTAGCATTTGTTCCAATAGGTATGTAAATACATCACATGTATTATACCTAATAGGATAATCACTCTCCCACCACACTAGTGAAGATTGATCAATCATGTCCAAGATATTCATGTCCCTGACTGGTTCTCTAACCAAAAGAGTCTAGTTTTATCCATCACATGGAAACTAGAAATGAATTTCTTATGATTAATGCTAATTAGATTGTTTGAGTTATCTATAACTTTTAGGTATCGTCTTATCTTATGCATATCAAATATCACAAGATAAATAAGGCATTGCCACAAAGATCACATCTTTATAAATTGAAACATCTCTTTATTAATTGCCATCATTGTCATACAATATGCAAAAAATAAAGTGTTTCTATCTATTGGCAAGTATGAAATAGCAGTTCATAACTGTATTACATGCCTTATTGGCTGAAAATAAACTAAAGTATTCCTATCTATAAAGGAAACACTTGCCCCAAGTAAGAATGCTTTACACTTTACATCTTGGTATCATATACCTCAAAAAGTGTTACAAGTTTATTTACATGACACCTTCAAGTAGAGGCTTCAGTCGCCTCCTTCTTCTTTTGTTCTTCCAGGTAGAGAGGACAATTCCTTTTCCAATGTCCTGGATTTTGACAAAGGTGGCAATTTCCTTTCTTGGTCACGCCTCCCTTGGCCTTGAGAGCTGAAGATGGCTTGGACTCCTGGCTAGCTTCAGAACCTTTCTTAGCTTTGCCCTTGCCCTTGCGCTTGACTTGCCTTTCTTGCTCGTGATCACCATCACAGCTTTAGGCTTGTCCTTCTTCATCTGTAACTCGGCTGTCCTCAACATGCCCAACAACTCTGACAGTGGCCTATCAAAGTTGTTTATGTTGTAGTTCATCACAAACTGACTGTAAGATTCTGGCAACGATTGCAGTATCACGTCAGTAGCCAACTCTTGGCTCAGTGGAAATCCCAGTCTCTGCAGGTTCTCCACATACCCAATCATCTTGAGTGTGTGAGGACCAACTGGATCTCCTTCTGTCATGACGCACTTGAACAGCGCCCTAGAAACATTGTACCTCTCTTGCCGTGCCTGATCTTCATACATGTTCCTGAGATGCAAAATCATCTCTATGACACCCGTGTTCTCATGTTGCCTCTGCAACTCATGGTTCATTGAACATAGCATCAAGCACTTTGCATCAATGGCATCATCAGAATGCTTCTTGTAAGCATCCCTTTCTGTCTTTGGTGCATTAGGAGCGGGTTCCTCTGGAATTGGAGTATCCAGGACATAGAGCTTACGCTCTTGAGTGAGAACAATTCTCAATGTCCGATACCAGTCGTGGAAGTTTGTCCCATTTAGCTTGTCCTTGTCAAGGACCGATCGCAAAGAAAAGTTGTTGTTGTTTGTTGCCATTTGAACTACAAAAAGGAAAATATGCAATTTTAGTTCAAAAACTCATTTTTGACTTATTTGATTGATTTTAAAATTTGACGATATAATTAGGCCTTTAATTAATTATCGCTCCCACTATTTTAGTTCAAATTGATAGCCCTCACCATCAATTCGGAAGATTGCAGCGTACAACCTTCTAGTGGGCAAGATCCTGAAATCCTCTAAGCCATGGACCAGCTAGGACTGTCACCCAAACATAGATCTCTCAGGTAGGCAACTTTTGCCAATTGCATCACATGCAACTCTTGATAAGATGTCATCTACAACTCCTTGCAATGATCATCTCTATGCCTCAAGGTACTAGATACCATCTAGATCACCTTGTTAAGTCCGACCCAAAGCAAACACGATGAATATGCACCCTACTAGGGCAGGCCCACACATTCATCCTTCACGCTTCCACGAGATAGACGGTGCACCACGCTAGGGCGTGCCCACACTTGGTCGATCAAGCTTTTCACGTGTGTCGCATTTGGAAGTCATCTAAAACTTAATATTTTAATGAGGGATTTGGTTTTATATACATATACATATCCAATCACCACAATACATAGTACGTATCATATACATGCTATATCCCACAGAAAACATGCACAAATGATAAAAAGCGATGATTATGGCCATCCTAATGTGATTCCTCGAGCCAAGAGGAATCACGGTCATCTAGGTCAACATCACATGCAACCTGTACAAGATGAACTCTGTGCCTTGCCATCCGAGTTGATCAATTCATCACATGAATGATCTGTACTCTCCAGCCGGTCGTCTGGGTGACACCAGCCGATCGGTTGGCTCCTCCAACCGATCGGTTCGCCTGGTCGTCGTGCATCTCGTCATGTCTGCCACCCGCTCGTCTCGCTCCTCGAACCGGTCATCAACTGATCGGTTCACTCCTTGAACCGACCGTTTGGAAGTTCAACCGATCGGTTCACTCCTTGAACCGACCGTCTGAGAAGTCCTCTTGATGTCCGCCGGTCTTTGACATAACAGGAAATAAAATCCTATTCTATTTATTACATTGCTTTAAAAGGGAAACCCCGAGTTACATTCGGGGGGGAGCAAAGGTAGGAAAGAATCTTGAATTATTTTGAGTTACATCGGGAATAAGAGAGGGAAGATCGGTGCACAGACCGAGATGCAAGCAACCACACACAACCAATCACAGATAGGGGTTTATAGGCCATAATCATGCTACACACATCCACCACAAAACTCGTTTAAGGGCGACACGTATCGAGTGCATTAATAATACATATCATATATGTAATTAGGGATTTGTGGATTTAGGATTGGACATGCATAAAGCCGGTATTATTCGCATCGTATGCAATAAATAAAGGCAACAAACCAAAATCGATCATATCGATATTCCTAAAATATAGAGCAGTTGACGTGGCTCTGATACCACTGTTGGGTTTTAGGGGAGACAGAGAAGGCAGCGGAAACAAAAATTTTTTCTCCCCAAACCCATACCAAGGAAACACGTCAACGTCTATATAATAGGAAAGGATGGTTTGTGGAATCATACCTTGTCCCGAGGCTTGCTTGGCGACAATACCTCGCGCAATGCGTGGTCTTCAACTCCGGACTTCGACGGCGTCTGTGTAGCTCCTGGTCGCACCGGGACTGACAACTCCTACTCGAACCGGACTGTCGGATGACAGTTTTCCTCCTAAGCGACAGTGTCTTCCCGCCTCTGTAGTAGTCCACACGGACCACCTGGAACTCCACACTCCTTGTCCCACAAGGAAGTGGAAGGAGTCGCACCCTCCTGTTGACGTACTAGTCGCCAACACGCTCTCCTGCCTCCTGGTACAACTGCAGTTGACCTTCCCTTGCTGCACCTCCCTTTTGCGGGAAGCACTTGCTCGATCTCTCTCACGGTTACCAAAACCAGAGAGAACGACAACTTGCAGAGCAACTGGTTGCACTGAGCTGTACTACGAGAAGCCCCCAATACCCCCTATATATATAGGAGAGTCATGGGACAGGGTTCTCCATCCCGGGCAATGCGGGACTAAAAGCAGGAGTAGAAGGGTTTGGGATTTTCCACAAAAAGCAACCACTTCGCAACCTGAACCGATCGGTTCACAAGTGAACCGGTCGGTTGGGGACCTGAACCGATCGGTTCACCACTGAACCGATCGTTTGGGACCCTTGAACCGATCAGTTCACTCATGAACCGGTCGGTTGGGGTTCCAGGTTGGTTCCCGATTGACTTTCCTTGTTTCTTTCCCAATTGGTATCGAATACCAATATTATTCCCAATCGAATTGGGCAATTTGAAACGAAAGGAAAATTCTCACCAATCCTACTTTCCCAAGTTGCTCGATTGCACCAGTTGAACCGATCGGTTCAACACTTGAACCGGTCGTTTCACTCTGTGCATGAGCCGATCGGTTCAACAATTGAGCCGACCGGTTCAGCAACCTCAGCCGACCGGTTCATCACATGAACCGATCGTTTGGGAGTGTAGGTTGTGCAGAATCAGTCAAATGCGATTTCAATCAATCCGATACTCCAATCAATGCGTCCAACACCTTGAACCATATGATATTGAGCCATCGACTGATTGAATGTTTAATTGAACTACTAAACTCCTTTAGTAATCAATCTAAACATTGCTTGTGGACAAAACTCCTCTTCCAGGTTAAATCCTATGTGTGTGACCCTGCAGGTCCATTTCACGTTGGCAGTGAAAGTCCATAACACTTATGACTTCACAAGCAAAGAGCGGTGCCTAGTCACACATCAGTGCTACCCAAGTGAAAGTAGAAAGTTGGAGAACAACTTTCATCCTACAATCCGTGAATGGTGTTACAGCGAATGTATAATACCTTTGTCACTGATATCCCGAATGAACTCGAGGCATGGAACAGTCATCCTGTCAACGTTCATTCACTTTCTTGATCTCAGAGTAGACTGGAAGAGATATGTATGACATCAGTATCACATACTGATTCACACATGCGTGCACGCCTTTCTCAATCCTACTCATCAAGTGGCCATGGATATCAAACTCCCTCAGGAGGGACAAATCCCATATCTATCACTCACCCCTCAAAATCCCCATGTGTCAAATCCACCCAATCATCACCTTTATAACAACCCATGTTTCAGGACTGCGTTAGATGATGTCAAAGTGTGCCCAACGACATGTGTTGAGTGTAGTGATTTCAGGTCTAAGAATCACACTCACCACCATCACTGTGAGTACTGACTGTGACTACTATCTCATGGTTCCATGTGTCAAACTCACGGTGGGTCTGTCCGGTACACTTGTTCTCTAACAAGTACCTATGTGTTTGGTTTGATATCTCTATATCATGACTAATGAGATTCTGTCATCAACCAACACCACAATCTAGTCTTGTGTGTCATTGCTGTCTATCTACCTTCCACAATGACATCCGACTAGGGACATAACAAGAATGTACAAACTCTTAGCATCCGTATGATCTCATCGTTCAGGTCCTCAACCTGAAAGCATACGTCATTGACTACTGTCATTCTCTAGACATTCAATCTGTTCTATCACTATCTCATATGATTGAACCAGAAAGAATTGGAAGCTCGCCTTTGATGTTTATCAAATCAATCTTAATGTATCCCACCAATCATCACATGATTGGCTCTCAGGGCATACATACCAACACCTACATCATTACCATCACACATCCATAAGATACACATCGTACCACACTTTGGCATCACCTACGCTTGGTCGATCAAGATTTTCATGTGTGACATTTTTGGAATGCATCTAAGACTTAATATTTTAATTAAGGGAGTTTGGATAAATACATATACTTAATCTAATCACTACATATATAGTATGTATCATATAAATACTATATCCCACAATGAAAACATGCAATAAATAGAAGCGATGGTTATGGCCATACTAATTGTAATACCTTAGAGACACAAGGAATTATGGTCATCTAGGTCTACATCATACGCAAAAACATTTTGTTGATGAAGATTCGTACTTGCCAATTTGGGTTGATCGTTTCAACCCTTGAACTGATCGACTTGTTGTTAGGTCATCTCATTGGTCGTCTGATCCATCTGTCAACCATCACCTAGCACCTCCAGCGGATCAGTCGGGTCCACGAGGTTATTAGTCTGGCTTGTCCATCATGTCCTCCATGGTCCTTCAGTGCCAAATTATCTATGAGACTTCTTCATCTTCATCATAGAAGAAAGTAAACTATCCTACTTTTACATAATTATAGGGAAACGTCGAGTTACATTCAAGGGTAGCAAGGGTAGGAAAGAATTAACTTTACATTATAAAGATAAGATAGTGGTTTGGTACGTAGGTCGAGATAAATGAATACACCAACCACACAACCATGCACAAAATATAGGGGTTATTGGCCATAACCATGGTACACATCCACCGTCAAAACCACTTTTAGGGCGCCACATGTAAATTGTATATATATATCATATATATTAGTTTTGAATTATCGTGGTATGGGATTTGAGAAGATATTATTCTCATTACATGCAATAGTAGAATGACAAAATCAAAATCTGATCATAACAATTATTCTGTAATATAGTAATTTAACCTGGATATGATACAACTATTAGGAAATATGGCTATAGAGAAGGCAGCGGAAATAAAATTTTTAGCTATCATATTCCCCATAACTAACAGATTGCGTCAATAACTATAATACATGAAGGATAGTTTTGAGGATATACTTCATCCTGGAGAAAGTCCAATGACAATTCTTATCATTGTAAATGCACAACTTTTGAATCATGGTTGCACTGTGAGTCATTTGACTGCCATGCCTCTGGTCTACACTAAGACTATAGCCAAAAATTTCACCTTCATCAACAAGTCCTCTTGTCATAGAGTGCTGGTTGACATTGTCCTCCTAGTGATAGACAATGGCCTCCCGCCTCTATGGTAGTCCACACATACTGCTTAGAACTCATGTCATCCTGCTAGAATGAATAGGAAGGAGTCATCTCTTCTATTGCTGTACTAGTCACCAACTTTCTCTCCTATAATAATGATCTCAGTTCCTCTCTCCCTTGGATATACCTCCTAGTTAGATAGGACTTACCTGGGCTCTCATTGTTATTGCAACTAAAAAGGACAATGTTTGTCAGATCAACTGTAACTCAATTATCTGTGTTGTGCTCTAGAAAGCCCCAACACCCCCTCTATCTATAGGTGGGATTTGGGTACATGTTTCCAGTCTATGCAGAGTGGAAGGGATGTGAAGATCTCAAATTTTCACAACAATTCTAGAATTTTCACAACCTGCGATAGTCCAGACGATCATTTGGCACAACCCAGATGGCTGTTTCCCAACTGTAGACAAAATTAGCTATTCGTTTCCAATTAATATCCCATATCAATTTCCTTGTAGAACAAGTAATGTGGAACTCACATGAATTAGGAAATATCTAGAACCTTCCCTCGGCCAAATCGGACCAATGCACCCATGCTATACGACCAACTCGGTTCACCCATATGGTTGTCTAGTGACCTCAGTCAAGCCGGTCCATTTAGTCAGTTCACTTCCTTAGCAAATTCAAACTCATACTAGGTCTGACTCCCCTATGCCCATCTCAACAATTGAGATGGCCGTTTGGCACTTCTAGACGGTTGTCTCAACACTTGAGATGGGCATTTGGTAGTGTTGTCAGCCTATTTATTGTGTGAATCAAATACCTAAACACTTTAGTACTTAATTCAATTGTCATTTGAGATCCAAACTCCTCTTCTAGGTCGAGACCTATGTGTGTGACCCTATAGGTCCCATATTATGTTGGTAGTGAATGACCATAACGATTTATGACATCACAAGTAATGAGTGGTGCCTAGTCGCACATCTATGCTACCCAAGTAAATGGAAAATTGGGGAACAACTTCAATCTACAATCTGTGTATGGTGTTATAGTGTTTGTATAGTTCCTTTGTCATTGACGTCCAGATTGAACTATAGGCATGAAGCAGTCACCTTCATTATTATTCAATCTTGTTTATTGAACCAAGAGCAAGCCGTCTTAGATATATGTAATCTCAATATCACATATTAACTCACATGTGCATGGCCATGCATTTCTCAGTCTCACTAATCAAGAGGCCTAGGACATCACACCCCAGTAGGAGGGACAAATCCCATATCTATCACTCATAGTCAATCCCCATATGTCAAAGTCACTCAGTCATCATTGTTATAACAATTCATGTTTGAGGACTGCGTTTGATGATGTCAAAGTGTATCCAATGACATGTGATGAGTGCAGTGATTTCAAGTCTAAGAACCACAATCACCACCATCATTTTGAGAGATGACAATGACTTCCATGATAATAACTTTCATGTGTCAGTCTCACGTGAGAGATTCTATTCGATACATCATTCTCCAACATTTATTCATGTGCTTGGTTTGATATCACCATATCATGACTAATGAGATTTAGTCACAAACTAACTAACACTCTGATCTTATGTATTATTTTTTTCTATCAACCTTCCACAATAACAATCGATCAGTGATATAATGAGAATACATATACATACTCTTAACATTTGTATGATCTCATCCACAAGGGTAGTAACATTGAATACATATGTAATTGAGTAATATGATTATCTAGACATTTATAAGTTACATCATTATCTCATAACTGAATTAAATAGAAAAAATTGGAAGCTTTCCTTATATTGATTAATCAAATCATTTACATTTACCATTACAATCATCACATAATTGGCTCTCTGGGCATACATAACAACACACACAACATCAAGATAGAACCCTATAATATATTTAGGGAAACCTTATTCCTTATCATCTAATGTGCATGCTTTGTATATTCTTTTTGCCTACTCTTACATGCACTTTGAATATGTTTTCTTCCTTAACTTGCCTTTAATCATGCTAGATTTTCCACTTTTTTTTATCTTTACTTGCTCCATGGTTTTTATTGTAGGTACAACATCTTGGCATCAAAATGGGGAGAGAAACACCATCATATCATCCATTAACACATTCCCTAATCATCTAAACATTCTAAAAGTCAATTTTGTAGAAACTATTAACAACACATCGTGCTTGCAACGTGCCATATCTCAGTGTAGAATTCAGACCATAGAAATTAGGAGTTATTGAATTATAGCAACATATTGTGTTGACATATCAACATGCCAAGTTTCCTCATTTTGAAATTTTCCAGATCTCTCGGACTTACATCAACATGTTGTGTTTTCCATCCAACATGTCGTGCCATCATCAAATGAGGTAGTTCAAACTCATAAACTACAAGTAACATGTTGTATTGATTTGCCAACACATCGTGTTACCTATAGATTTTTTTCAGATCAATCGAAAAATTGCTCCACATTTTTAAATATGAACCATGACTCACTTGGGATAGTTGTCACAGAATATTTCACGAAATTTGGAGTGGGACTCAACAAAGGGAAAGGCATGAGGAGTTAGAGGTGTTACAAGGAAGAATAGTTGGTTTCTTAGGAGAAAAACGTAATCTTCTTCCTTCTTCTCTAATAATTATAGTAGGGATCTCTGTCATTATCTTCTCTACATTCTAGAGTGAATATTCCAGTGATTTTTCATCCATAAGGATGAAATTTGGGCTTCTTGATCGGAATTCCAACTCCATGCTATAGGCATACAAGTTTGTTTCCTTCTATTATGATATCTAGACATGTTATCTATAGATTGCATCTAATTTCTATATCCATGGATGAGCAAAACTCTTGATCTTGGGCATGGGAGAGTATCTCTCATGTCATAACTCTGTTGAACATAAATTTTATATATTATTCTATTTATTTCACTATATAAAGGTTTTTTAAGGTTGATTTCATCTAACATAATTTGCTGGTGTAACATACCCAAATTCAGACAAATACTACAATTTCCCTTTATTTAATAATCTTTTATTTTGAACTGTCGTCTTAAGTTGGATTAACCTAGTATGTTTATAGTATTAAACTATAAGTGTTTTAGCCAATAAAATAATTACTCACACGGATTTAGTACAAGAAATAGGAGTAATGTACTAATTTTGGGTTAGTTGTGCATATTTATCATATTGAATGATTTAAGTTCAACATCATTCTTCTAGATTTTTCCTATTTATAGTTTTTTGGATAAGGTAAAATTCATTAATCACCAAAAAAAAGCGTATAAGGGAAAACACAAAATCCCATATACTATACAAGATCTAAACAAGATCCCATCTCTGAGCTATATGTGTAGTGACCGCTAACAAGAGGTTCATCTTGGCTCTAAACTTCCAGCTCAGCCTATTTACAATCGTCTCAAAACCCAAAAGGTTATCATAGGCCTCCTTCCCATGCAACCTGCTATTCCTTTCCACCCAAACAAAACAGATGATGTTTGTGAAGATCATACCCATAAAGGGTCTCTCTTTGATGTTACTGTGTGTTTTCTCAAACATCCAGGGGATGATGTCATCCATGTTGTCTGATGGTGAGCCTCCCTATCCACACTTTAGTGCCATTTTCCTCCATAGGTACTTGGAGTAGCTACAACCAAAAAATAGATGCCCATGGGTTTTGTTCTCCTCATAACATAGAAGACATACATGATTGCAATTCAAATTCCATTTGGCTAGTCTATCTTTGGTAGGAAGTCTTTTCATAATGGCTCTATATGAATAGAAACTCCATTTGGGGCATCTCATCTTATGCCAAAGAAAAGGGTCCCACACCACACGGGGACTACAACACTGACAGACCCATGGTTTTGGTTGTTGATCAGTTGCCACTGCCCAAAATTGTTGTTGTACGCGTCCTTTATTTCCAACCAGATCTTCTTCCTTCTTCTCCAACATCTGGAACATTGTAGCCCATTCTCCTTAGACTCAAGGCTAGTATATCTGTTGGTCATCCACCCTACCCAAAGGGAATCCAGCTTGGTCAAGAGGTCATGTATCTTGCTAGTTGAGGCTTCCCAAGCAAACCGACAAGATCAATGATATCCAGACCACCACAGAAGTAGGGTTGTGCCATCATATCCTAGGAGATTGCATGATCATTGCTTATCTAAAAGAACCTTGCAATAACAACTCTAAATTTATCCATGATGAATCCTGACATCTCAGCTAGTTTGCACCAGTATCTCACCTTGCTGATGAGTGCAGAGTTGATAAAGACCGCCCTTCCAACCAGAGAAACTTAGATGCTTGACCACTTTTCCACCACATTTTGTAGCCTATCAACACAACTCTTGTAGTTATCACCTTTTCCCACCCCACCGGATATAGGTACGCCCAAATATCTAGTGGGGAAGATCCCTTCCGAAACCCCAATTTCCTCTTTAATCCTGCCTCTCCTTGTATAACAGGAAACACGGGATTTGATATCGCTAATGTAGAGTCTAGTGATTCTCCTAAAGCTTTGAAGGATCCTTCTCAACCCCTAAAGGTATTTATCATGACCTTAGATGAAAAAGAGCATCATCAACAAAGATCATGTGATTGAGGACCTTAGTTCCCTGCACTTTAAAGGCAAGCACTAGCCCAACATCCTCTGCACCATTGGTCAAACAAGAAAGATTTTTTCATGATAAGTGAGAATAGAAGAGGGAACATGGGATTCCCTTATCTCAAACCATTGGATGCTTGGAACATACCTTTGGGTACACCATTAATCAGAACAGAAAAGGATGTGGTCTCAACACACTCTTTGATTATGTCAATAATTTTTTTATCAAACCCCAACACCTACATTGTACTCCAAAGTCCTGGCCAACTGACATGGTCATATGCTTTGGAGAGTTTGACCTTAATGCACAACTTTTTGGATCGATGTTTGACTTGAAAGTCTAATAGAAACTCAAAAACCAGCAAGGCATTATCCGAAATGGATCTACCCTAGATAAAAGAAGATTGGTTCACAGACACAATAGTCAGCAGAATAAGCTTGAGTCTTTCGACAATTACCTTAGCCACAATTGTATAGATCTTCGAATAGCACGCGATAGGTTGAATATCATTCATATTTGCAACAACCTTGTGTTTTGGAATGAGCCTGATGAAGGCATGGTTGGCCTGTCTGACCATTCTACCACCAACAAGAAACCAGTGCATAGTACGACAGACGTCTTCACTCACAATAGACCAACACACTTGGAAGAACATCATGTTGAACCCATCCGGCCCCAGTGCTTTGGAAGCACCAATGGAAAAGGTTGCAACTTTGATCTCCTCATCAATAGCTAGTTTAAGCAACTCTCTATTCATACCATCAATTATTCTATGCGGGAGGGTGGCAGTTGATATCACCCCCGTGATGAACCTGATTATGCATACTTTGGAGGAAATTCACTACCAAGGTGCCAACGTTAGCCTCCTCATCCACCAATCTACCCTCCTCATTGATAATATTGTGGATGTGGTCTCTCTCTCATATTATTCTTTTTGACAACGACATGGTACACCTCAGAATTACAATCCCCATCCTGTATCTACTTTTACCTGCTTCTTCACCAAAAACTAACCTCCTCTACTTTCTCTAATTGAAGGACTCGTTTGCTAGAATTCTCCTCAAATATCATCAACGCCTCAGACATTGGATCATGTCTGAGATTTGTAGCTGCTAGATCAAAGTATGCCCTGACTTCTTTGACCAGGTTCGACAGATCCACCAAAGATTTTGACCAAGCCTTCAAAGCAACTTTGATGTTCTTTAGTTTTCTAGTGGTTCTAAACATTGGGTTCCCCTACATAGTCCTCCCCAAGCTTCCCTTACCACCCCATAAAAACTTGTCCAAGAGAGCCAATGATTAAGGAAATGAAAAGGTTTGTCAGGAGTAGGTTTATAAGCCAAATACAACTCCATCTAGCAGTGATCATTGTTAGGATGAGCACCCAAGTTAATGTAAGTTTTGGGAAAAGTATCCAACCACTTCTCATTGACCAGTGCTCTATCAAGGTTGCTAGATATCATATGCACATGCTTCCTTTTATTATGCCACGTGATGATGCCGCCTTTGGTGTTGATCTCCATGAGCTTAGCCATGTCCACCGCAACATTAAACCTGCTAAGGATAGAATCTTGGATAGGCAACCCACCCTTCTACTCCCTTGCCCGGTGAACTTTTTTGAAGTCCCCTATCACTAGTTGAGGCAGTTCATATTGTGTGGAGTAGACAATGGTTTCCCAAAGATTTCTTCTCTAAACCTCTGAGTTGGAACTGTAGATAGTCGAGATAACACAGTGCCATCCACCCAAGTAAATACAGCTGATCAGAACAAGTTGTATTGTGCAATGTATCATTTCGATATCCCATATTCTAGGATCCCAACCAACAATAATTTTACCACCTTCAATAGCTTCCACGTTAGATAAAACCTCCCATCCATTAGGAAATATAGTCTTGACCCTTTGCCCAACCATCCTTTTTATTCTAGTCTCCAAGAAAATGACTATGCTTCCCTTCCTCTCCTCGATCACATGTCACAGTGTTCTCTACTTGCCAGGAAGAGAAGAACCTGAACATTCCAAGTGAGAAGCTTCATTTGGATGGGTTGGAAGCGACACCCCTTCCACGAGTGCTCTTACCTCTGCCCCTTCTTCTACTGAAGTTGGTATCCCTTGTGCTCTTTCTAGGAACCTGGGATCTGGTGTTGACCCTCCTTGGCGTTGGAACTGTGATGTCCTCCATATCATGATCAACCAGCACATGGAACGAGTTGGTTGAGGATTCAATCTCGTCATCCTCCACCCCTATTATAACATTAGCAGACTCATCAGTTGTGGGAACCTTGTTCAAACTCGCGATATTCATCTCAGTTGTTGTTTCGACATCCCCTAATGAGACTTCCTCAACCTGGCAAACATCTACACCCCGTTCTACCTCCACGTCACCCTCCTATGAGTTAGAAGTAGAATCATAAGGGTTCACCTACGTGCCTCCATTGTCCACCCTCTGACTACCTGGAGGGACAGTGTTTTCCTTCTCCTTCTCCTTGCCATTAGTGGCTCTTCTCCTATATATCCTCTAGGGCCGTCTACTTCTGGACCTCCCCATGATCATGGGTGGTTTTACATGGGCCACTCTCTCACCAAGACAAGCCTATGGCATATGACCGAATGCCTTGCATTCATGGAAGTGCTCTGGTAACACATCATATATCACCTTGATTTCTGACGCATCACTGTCAAACATCTCCACCATCACCACAGAAGATGACACCCTATCAGCTCCGACTTCAATGCATAGATAGGGGGTCCAACATATTTGTTGTTGAGCCAAAAATCAACTACCTTCAGCCTGCCTAGAGCATAACTAATGATGGTAAATGCCCACTTAGTCCAGTGTCTCCCCAAGTCTGGGAAGGTAACCCAAACGGGTGTCGATGTGAGGGCTGCGTGTCGAACATCCGCCTGCAGAGTCCACCTCCATGTCAGGACTAGCTGGTTGTCGAAGAACCAGGGCCCTTTCTTGAAGGTGATCTGCATATCCTTGTCATAGGCAAACCTAGCTAGAAATAGTCTGTCTTTGAGAGGTGAGACTTGGAGTTTGCCCTTTGGTTTCCACATCTGGAGCATCCACCTGTAGATCTACTGGATAAAAACCTTCCTCCCCATCACTTGAATGATGTCAGAGCATTATGAAAATCATCCAGCCTTAACTACTAGAGGGGAAAACTTCATCCAAGGCTGCCCATTCTCAGTGTGAAAGAAGGGGGATTTGGGGTCTTTAGGCATTGCCACTGGTTGAAAATTCTTCTGGACCGACATAGGCCTGGTGAGGTGTCTACCTAGGCTCTCCCAACCGTGACATCTGCTCTCGGGTCTGACCACCATAATGCACCACTGCCAAGACCTAAGGTTTGGGGGCGGGGAAACATAGAGAGAGGACAGAGGGACGAGAATAGAAGAGGTGGCAGAGGTGGTGGGGATGTTGGTGGTGCCAAAGGAGCTGGCCAAGCCGGCACCGGCCATGGCACTCTGCCCTAATCTAGAGATGGAACAAAGCCATCCTAGAGTGAGAGAGTGAGATAGTATTATCCTATTTATAGGTTTTGGTAAGAGAGAGGTACACACTAAATTTAGCCAATAAATAATAAATGAATACCTTAATATATAGAATAAATAAATAATAAATGAATACCTGAATATGTAGAAAATAGACTTTCCCTCAAATTTTACGTTTTGAGTATGAAATTTCTCTAAGAGGAAAAATTGACATTAAAATTGGATTCTTTGGGTCCTTATTAGTCTACCTACCAAGTTTTACTTTATCTGGTACTTATTTACCCACCCAATTTGATTGGGAAAGAAAAATAAATTAATAACATGTCACTTTATTTGATTCAAATTTGGAATGAAACAAATTTTTTGCAGGTTCATCCATGTACATGTTTCTCTTAAGCATAAAATCACGATCTGATGGCTTTGGAGTTGTCTTCAACCTTGCGCCATAGAGGAAATTGGTCACTGTCTACGAGGAGAGTAAAAATGGGATTTCTTCCTCTATATTCAATCCTTTTTTTAAAATTTCTTATCCTACACATTTTTCATTCAATTCTACAAACATCGAACCCTCGAGTCCTATTCTAGAGGATTTTCAATTCACCCCATTCTTAGGGATAAAAGATCTTATGTCAAACTGGTGGAAACCCTAGGACCTAACTATATATATATGGAACCCTGCCCTGGTTTCGTCGCACCTTTCCTTAACTTTTCCCTCTACCAATTTCCATTACTGTCTCATGCTCTGCCAACAATAACTCAAGGATTTGTGGACCTATCCTTGGCATCACGATTCATCATATTGCTGCTTCATCCCAATTCAACCCACTATAAGTATCTATATTCTCCATCGTTCATGAGTGTGTCATCAAAATCACCAAAGAAGGTCACCTAAGGTTTTCCCCAAATCAACTGAGGCTTGCTCGGTACCCAACCTCTGCCATGGTTCATGCAAGAGGTTAGGGGAGGTCCATCATGAGAAACTCCTCTCTACACTCACCTTTCTTCTCTACTCTGTATTTTTCTGTTGAGGGTAATACAATCTTTTTTTCAATTTGAGTCATGTCCTTTGGCACTGACCAGTGTACCTTGCTAGATATGGCCCAAGCCACTTGACTGGGCATGATTGGGCCACCTCATTAGGATCAATCCCACTGATCTAGATTTTGTTTTGCTTATGCAGATTGTATGTGTTTTCCAATTGTTCAGAACAACAAAAATCCATAATGAATTCCCCAATTATCCAAAAATTACACAAAAATATGTTTGAAATCGTAAGTGTTTTCTTTATATTTGGAATACTTTTCATTTTATGATTCCCCAATTGTAAAGACTAGATTTTTAGAGTTTTGATATCACTATTAAAGGAAAATTTATAATTAATAAAGTTGAGATTTTAAGTCAGATTTTAATAAGTAACCCTAAAACCAATGTTAGGTTAATAACAAGGGTCAACCTAGGGCTTTTGCCAAAGGATTTGGATTTCTAGGGCGTCATCTTATTTAGCTAAAATTGAACCCTAGTAGTTGTAGCAAATATTATGTGTTGGTCCAAGATGACTTTAGGGTTGTAAGGGTAGAATTTGGCCATTGATTTATATATTCAAATTAAGGTATGTTGCATTTCCTGAACTATATATTAGGTAAATGATTTATACATCTTTATCTATCTTATGGTGCTTGAGAACCTTGATCTCCATAATGAAGTTATTTCTTTGAATTGCTCCTATTTGAAAAATCCATTTTTGCTACTAGGATCTTTTTCATCATTGAGACTTATGTTAGGGTTTTTCTTACTCCACTTGACATTCAGTGGATGTTATCAACCCTCATGTATTGTTTTAGACATACTTATGCTTTTATTATGCATCATGTGTTGACTGCTAGTATAATGTGATATATGTTAATTTTATGTTGTTGTGTAAATTCCCACCCTTGACAATGCACATGTGACAATTCCTGGAAGTGATATTATTAGAGTAGACGTTTATCATATCCTACTCATAGAAGATGTGTATATGTTCCTACTCACCCCATATGTATGATAGACATGATATTTCCTATTGACATGTTTATATTTTTCTAGTATTGTCACAAATAAAAACAGACGAGCAATTCCTTATTTCATGTTACTCACCTAATTGGTAAGAATAATTATGAAATATTAGTGTTATCATACCCATTCAATATTTTAACTCCTTTTAAATTCTCTCTTTGATTTTCCTTTCCAATACATCCTTATATAACTTTACTCTAATACCTAGTTGTTATTTACTGCATATACTAAACATTTGTTGATGTCATTATTTTTATAGGTGTTGCCTTCAACCCACCCAGATCTTGCATAGCATGAGGACCAGGAGATAGGTGGTGACACACAAAACTAATTGTAAGAGGACATATGAGATGGAAAGGTTGCTCACTGCAAATTGATCCTAATAGCATAGGATATAACTTATGTTAGATGTCATATATGGATCCTTAGTTGAACTCTAATGATATTTTTTTTGTAATAGTTTGATTTATTTTCTTCTACAAAAAAAATATGTTCATTTTTCATTATTTTAAAGAAAATATTGTGATCCCCAATTAATTGGAATGATTTTATTTTATAGTTGTGATCTATTGTGGTATTTTTCTATTATTTCCTCAAATTTAAGTAAGAAGTGGTCCGCTACTGGGCCTCACACCTTACAGTTGGCCACTTTGCGTGTATGATTCATGCTCCTTATATAATCTGGGAAGGTGTATATAAGAGTAAGGAATTGTACCTTAGCTACAATGCTTTTACCATAAGAGTGGCTGGGATATGTTGAGGAGTAAGGTTTGCAACCTGAAATTTAGTATAAGAATGGGAGTGATACATGAAATTAGGATTTTCCTATATTATTAAGAGGTGTGTGTAGGACACAAACCTTCTTTTGAGTTGTTTCTAGCATATCCATTTTCATAGTTTATATTTTTGTGATATGGTTGTAAAATCATGTTCCGCAGACGTTCTGATCAATTGAAATCTTGAACCCAAGTGATCTCTATTTTAGTTTAATTCTCTAATTTGTTTATTTTTATAGTGTGAAACCAAATCATCCTTTAAAATTGATCTAGATTGTCAAAATTTGATACTCTTTCTCCTAACATTACTAAACTCCTTGGAAGACTTTGGTCATATGACACACATCCATATAATTGTAGGTAGTGGTTGAGTTTATAAATTTTAAGACTTGTGCACAATGCTAACATCATACTTCCATGCTTGAATCTAACCATGTGATGGATTAGTATTTTGATCTATAGATAGTAGCAATGAAGTGATTGAAGAATCTTTTCAACTTGGCCTTGGTCAAGATGTAATCCTAAAAGGCTTAATAGAAGTACTACATGGTAGATTGAGCCTTCCAGATCTTGAGGTCAGACTTGGAAGGTAGTATAAATGGTGGTTGGTGGCTCGATTAATGGAATTAGAGGTGGGGCTTCATTAGGGTGTGTGCCCCTGTCACAATGTACATAAATTCTTAGAAAGAAGGTTGGGGGATGGCATTTATATGCCTTGGGACAGGGTATGTAATATTAAACTAGCTACCATGGAAATGTCAACCACATTGATGGAATTGGTGGTGATGTAGAAGGTTAGCTGATGTTGAGTCAATTGATGTGCAACAACATTAGATGTCTAGAGTCATGTCGGGGTCTCGAGGCTTGTCAAACAAATTCATGTCAGGTGAGTCGGCTTGAGTAAGCTGCATGAAGGTTGGAGATTCATTGGAAATAGACTGTGAAAACCTATTTCAATAAAAGCCTCATTGGTGTAGATTATCAATGCAGATTGTAACATCCCTGACCTGGGTTATGAGTTAACCCTAGGTGTTTTGCCTAAATATGTGAATAAATCTTTGTGATTAACTCTGAGCATGTAATTAAGTTTCTCAGAAACATATATTTCAGTATTTGCTCCTTTTTATTTAAAGTTGTAGCATTGTTTTGATATACATGGACCTATGTGCAATTTACCCAGTTAAAAGGGTTAGCTTGCAATTTGCACATGTTGAGATGTTCCACTGATGTTGAGACATCATGAGAATCTTTTTGGTAAAGTTTGAGGGATTTCCCAAGCTAGGGCACCAAGGTGCAGCTGTGGAAGCAATCCCGGTGCTTGAAAACCTTGATTTGGGATAAAATGCAATTTACCCAAATTAAGGGATGCAAATTGTAAAATATATCATCTAAAGTATCTTTTTAGACTCTTGACATCATTTAGAAAAGAAATGATGAGGGAGTCACCCCAATTGAATTATCAAGTTATGAGATATGCCTTGTGATTGAATAATCAGGGTATATGTGCAATATTTCTTTATATATGTACCTCATTATTAGCTTGCTCTCCTTTACCTTCTTTTCCTAAGACCTTAAGAGAAAGTTTGTCCTTAGAATAAAGAGGAAGGGATGATCAAGTAAAGAAGGAGGGACCTATTTGGAATTATGGACAACTTATGAACTAATGTTGAAAATCCTACCCCATGTATATAAGCTCTCCTTCCCTTAGTTGCAAGGGAACTTACCCTTCGTTTCCTTACTGTTTCATTTCACCAAAGACGACCAAGGACTGCCTTGGAGCTAAGGAGGACGACCAAGGGGTGCAAGGTAGGTTTAAACCCCTCTTCTTGCCTAATTCCATGGTTAGAACTCGAATTGAAGGTCATCTTCATGGCTAACTCTTGAAACCCTACCTTTCTAGCAGTCTCTTTTCATCCTTTCTTGGGGTTTTCACCTTGGCCAACCTGTAATAACTCAAGGACGCCATTAGAGATTGGATCTTGAAAGCTTGGAGCTCAAGAAGCAAGCTTTAGGCGGGTTTTATAACTCTAAACCCATGCTTTACTATGTGCATCTTTATATGTGATTGGATGATAGCTCTTAGTGTTTCCCTACTTTTCCCTGCTATTTTGCAAGAAAATCCATGGGATATTCATACTTTTCTTGAGCTAGGAGATGAAGGCGTGATTTACAAGAAAAACCCACCGATTTTCACTTCTTTAAACGGTCTCAAAAGTTTGCTCTCTCGGTCTCAAGACCGCGAGGTGAGCAAACGGTCTTGAGACCGCAACAAGGAAAACGGTCTCCAAGACCGTTTGTCCCCGTTTACCGGGCGTGGACCGTATAAGAAACCTGTTCCTAATTATATAGGATAATTACCATCAAAAGTTTGGAGGCTAACTCCAAGGGAATCGGGAGATATGACCCTTTTAAGTAACACCTTTATTTGAATTTATTCCTGATTTTCAAACGGTCTGAAATTGCCTTTTTGGGCAAACGGTCTCAAGACCGTGTAAGGTCGTTGACCAGGCGTTGACCGTATGATATTACTGTTCAAAATAATATTAATGAACAACTCACCAAGTTTGATGGTCTAATTCCAAACGGGCTAAGAGTTGAAGGGTGAATACTAGGGCTAACCCTAGATGAAATCAGTACTGAAATTATGGTGACCTAATTAGGGTTTTTAGGGTTGATTGACCTAAACGGTCTCAAGACCATTTGGGGGTCACCAAACGGTCTCAAGACCGCGAGGGCAATCAACCAAGATCGTTTGGAGGTCTGGGGTCAAGGATAGTTGACCAATTGAAGGTACAATTACACCAAATTACATTGCAATTAAATATTGATATAATCATCAGCTCAATTTGTTCAACCTTGATGAATTTCCACTAGAATCCAAAATTGGATGGGCAAACGGTCTCAAGACCGTTTGGAACTCATCCAAACGGTCTCAAGACCGAGAGGACAATCACCCAAGACCGTTTGAAGGTCTAGGGTTGAGTAATTTGACCAATTGAGGACCCAATTGCAAATAAGTTATCAATTTAATCAAAATTCTGTTTTGTGGCTCAATCATGGTTCAACCCCTATCAAATCACCTTAGATTTTGATTAAATATTGGGCAAACGGTCTCAGGACCATGTGGGGTCCAACCACATGACCTCAAGACCGTTTGGGCCAAGTTTGAGCCCAATTGGAGCTCAATTGAAGGGTTCAACCTTGTGTTGATGCACATTGTTGAGTATTGATGGGTGAACATTGATAGACCCTAATTGAATCGATTTCAATCCTAATTGGTCAAAAATTGAGGGTCAATTGAATGAACAATTGGTTAAGCATAACCTTAATTGGCCCAATCCATAAGTGGTCAACATATCTTTGACCTTTTGAGGGCTTCAACATCGTTTGACACTATCGATTGCTTTATTGATTTTGTTGATGGACCAAACGGTTGAGACCTTGAGAGCCTCACGGTCTCAAGACCGTGAGAGGGCTCGCGGTCTCAAGACCGTGAGGGGGCTCACGGTCTCAAGACCGAGAGGAGGCTCACGGTCTCAAGAACACGAAGGGCCTCGCGGTCCTGAGGTCAAGATGGGCAAACGGTCAACGTCTCTTCGCGATCTCAACATCAACTTGAACCAATGAGAGGGCTTCGCGGTCTTGAACCACTTGAAGAGGCTCGCGGTCTTGAAGCCTAAGGGGGCTCACGGTCTTGAAGTTAGAAGGAGGCTCGCAGTCTTGGAAAGTCAAAGTGGGAAAACGGTCAACACTTTCAACCGATCTCAACTCAATTGATGATTAATGATTGAAATCAATCAATGTAATTCCAAGTTGACTTCTTTCAATCAATTCATAATATAAATGGTCCAATGTTGCCCAAATAAAACCCTAATGATAATCTAGGATAGTAAAGGGTTATTTGACTAAGGTTTTTGACCATAATGATGATCAATGGGGTGAATTACCAAAATACCCCTGAAGGGTCAATTGAGTTATACCTTGCTCAATTCAAACTCTAATTACATGAGAATGATGTTTTTAGTCATAATGACTCTATCCAACTTGATCTAGTCTAATGTTATCATCAACCATTAGTATGATGAAAGAGAGAGTACTTTAGAGAGAGAAAGTACTCTAGAGAGAGAAAGTACCCTAGAGAGAGAAAGTAACTATAATCACATAATGGTGATGTTTTTGGCTATGTTAGCCTATGATGACTCAATCCAACCTGTTTTAGAGTAATGTTGACATCACCTAACCTTATGATGAGAGAGAAAGTACTTCTAGAGAGAGAAAGTACTTCTAGAGAGAGAAAGTACCATTTTTAAGTGGAAACTCAATTGAAGCATCCCCAATACACAGAAATGAGCATAATTAGGGTATGATCCACCTGTGTGAGATCATAAAAACCCTAATTATGATAAATGATGAACTTTTAACTAATCTAAGATCATCATTGAAGATGTTACTCATACATGATGATGTTATGAGTTCAATTCACCTTAATGTGAATAGTAAACCCTAATTCAAGGGTGATGACATGTAATGTGAATAGTAAACCCTAATTCAAGGGTAATGACATGCTTTTGAATATTAAACTCTATTTAATGAGAATTAGAGATTTAAACTCTTATGAAGAGAGTAGGAAGGATATTCCTTATTTTTGTACTACCTTTATCAGTTGTATTAACCATGCAGGTTCTGATATGAAGGTAATCATATCCAGGTATGGATGATGATGTTATATTCATTAAAGGCATGTTGTTAGCCTTATGAATAAGTAAAGTAACCAGATGTCTTGTCAGTGGCATCCTATACTGATAATGGGCTGTGAGAGCCATGAATACCATCAAAGTCATGCCTTAGAGATGACTTGTGATGAGGATAATGAGAAATGATGACTGATATGAGTTAGGCCTGTTACATTTAGTATTCTTCTTTTATAGCTGCTATGCTACTGTTATTGTTTGAAGAACAATGTATGCTGTTAAAGAATACTGAATGTACCTAACTAATCAAGTATAATGTAGAGCCCTGATCATAGAGCCATCATTGTCAGAAATTAAGTGATGGTGAAACAGGTTTTCCTCAGGGAACTCCTGGAGCACATACTTTTGAGTATGTGGGGTACATGGATGTGTAGAACCTTACATCCTAGTGTAGGAAAGTGATGTAGATGTGGAATCCATCCATCCTTCACTATATTTTCATACCATATTAGTGGTAGGTAAACATGAAACCTCCTGATGACGAAGAAAGCACAGATATCCGTATCAGTGGTAGGTAAATATGAAACCTCCTGATGACGAAGAGAGTACAGAACGCCACTGTGACTCTAAAATAGCGAAGGACCAGTTTACCCTGGTGATCTATAGTAGTAGAGACACGAGATGTCCTACAAGTGATCCTCTTACTGACTGAGGAAGGTGAAGGTCATGAGAATCCGGCTCTCTTAATGACCTATGTATGATACTGATGCGGCTTCTCAGCGATCAGTTGGAGTATGAGTGGTAAGCCTCATCTCCACAGGGCATAATGTTGTTTGTAAAAAATAATCAACCATGTAGTATAACTTGTTAGAGATGACTCCGAGTTAGTTGATTGATGTTACCTTACAATAATGTTTATATTCTCCACATCTCCTAAATTATAGAGATCTTGTTATACCTGCAACTGTTATAGAATACTTTGAAGACTTTACTGCTTAAAATATTCTTTGATGTTATAATAAAGCTTCTGGCGAAGAGTTATAACTCTCGCTGGGACAATTATGTATAATTGTCTCACCCCGTAGGCTTCAACTTTTTAGGTGGACGTCGGAGACGAAGGAACCAGCCTACAGGTGATCAGTCTCAGCAGCAGCATCAAGGGCAGTAGTAATCTCAGGTGGAGATTGTCCTGCCATATGGTGTAGTTAGAGTCAGTCCTATGTGTCCTATGTACTCTCAGGTCTTGGAGTCTTTTGTATAGTGGTCTTGAGATTTTGTATCTTGATGTATATAATTACTCAAGAAGTAATTATCCTGAGATGTAAACAAGTTTACCTCACTTTATGAAAGAAGCTTTTATGGATTCAAGCTCTTGTCACGAAAAGTTTTAATTCCCCGTGATTTTTGTCTTCCACTGATTACCGATTTGCTTCCGCTAAGTTTTAATCGTGTTTATGTCATGGTTTGGAGATCAGAGCCCACACAGATGGTCTCAATGTCAGCCAATGTGTTGGTTTGTGGTTGCACTGGCACATGGAAATCCATGTCAGGAGATGGAAATTGCCTCTTGGATGCATGGTCATCAACATAGGATTTCTGGTCGGTCAAATTTAAGGGAGGTGAATACATAGGTAAAGATCAGGGTAGAGACACAATGGGGGCTTAACTAGGGTTGGAGAGTGTTTATGCGATTGATCGATTGGTTGATTGACTACATTAGGGGGGGATTGGATGTCATGTTAGTGATGTAGTGGGTTTGTGTTGTGGAACCTTGAAATATGAGGGGGTTAATTTTACACCTTAGTTGACGTAAACTTTGCAGCTTGGTCGAAATTTTCTTTGTGTGTATTAATCAGTTAGTGGGACCAGTGTCATGTGAAGGCATGTAAGATTGATGCTCAAGCCTACCTTTATGTCAAGGAGTTATATCAAAACCCTTAAAAATAAGATAAAACTAAACACATGTAATTGGAACTAATTCTAAAGGAAAATGTGATATCTAAGTGAAAAAATAATATGAAAATGCAACGAAAACTAAGATGATCATGCATTATCATGAATAGTTAACTATGTGATAAAGAAACTCAAATAATATACATCAATGAAATTGTACAACACCATGGAAAAAAAATAGAATGGTTATGCATGCATCAAACTCATCTAAAATTAAAGTGTCACTCATCCTAAAGAAATGAATCTCTTAGAATTGTAAGGAAATATGTTAACAAATATTGTAGAAGTAACAAAAAAATAACAACCATATTCCCTTAGGACAATAGACCCTGCCAACAACTATGATATGGGAAAGAGGTTGCAAGGTATAAAGCTGGTCCTGGAGAAAGTCCAGTGGCTATCCCTTGGTGCAGCTTGCTTCCTCATCAAGTCACACTTGAGTGGCTGTCATCATCGACCTCTTGGTCAGGCACCATGAATGGTTATTGATGACATCCTCCTAGAGGGTGGTAGCGACCTCCTCGCTTCTGTAGTAGTCTATGCAGACCATTAGGAACTATTGCCATTCTAGAAGAGTGGACAACAAGGAGTTGTCCCTTCTAGTTGACGTGCTAGTGTCAACTTGCTCTCGTAATTGTCTCTCCCTTGTTGTTCCTTCCTTTTATGGGTAGAACTTTCTCAGATTCTATTGGTTATCACAACCAGAAAAGACAACAATTTTTAGAGCTTATTGTTGTGTCACAAAAGCCCCCAATACCCCTCTATTTATAGGTAGGCTAGGGTTAGGGTTCCTGGTCGATCTGGGAGCCCAAGAGATGGAATAACATGAATTTTTCAAAACCTACAAATGCTAAACCAATTAGTTCACCAATGAACCAGTTGGTTCACACATGAGATGATATGTTTAACACTTGAACCAGCCATTTCACAATGTTTCCTATTAGTAATTTCATTGCCTTTTATAATCCTATTGTTGAACAACATGATGTTAGCATTATTCCTTGACCCAATCTTCATTTATCACCGAATAGTCAGTTCACAACCTAAGACAATAGGTTCATACACCTGAGCCTATCAGTTCACCTGCTGAATCAATCATTTTAGAGTACAAATTGTCAATGTTGTTTAGATTAAATACCTAGTGATTTAGTAATTAAATTTATACGACATTCATGAACAAACTCCAATTCCTAGTGCATTACTATGTGTATAGCCCTATAAGTTCCAAGTTACGTTGGCAGTGAATGTCCATAACTAATTTATAACATCACAAGCAATGATCGGTATCTAGCAAGACATCATTTCTATCCAAGTAATAAAAAAGTTGGAGAACAACTTCAACCTATAATCTGTTGTTGGTGTTACAATGATTGTATAGTTCCTTTGTCTTTAATATCTAGATTGAATCATCATCCTCTCAATGCCCCATTATGTTCCTTGATCCAGAGTAGACTGTCTGAGATATATGTGAGCTCACTATCATATATTGATTCACATGATCATGTCCATGCATTTCTCAGCCTCATTTATCAAGTGGCCTAGATATCAAACTGATGTAGGAGGAAAAAAATCCCATCTACATCACTCACAATGATCACCCATGTGTCACAACGTATGCAAGCATCACCTTTATGGTAACCCTTATTCAGGATTACGTTGGATAATGTCAAGTATATATTAGTGTAGTGACTTCAGGTCTAAGAAGCACAATCAACACCATCACTATGAGATATGATTATGACTAGCATTCAATGTAATACTCTCATGGTGGTCTATCTAACATACTGTTCTCTAACATGCATTAATGTGTTTGTTTTGATATCACATATCATAAGTGATGAGATTTTGTCATCAATCAACACAAATTCTTGTCTTATATGTTATTGTTGTCTATCTTGCTTCCACAATAACAACTGACTAGTGACATAACAAGAATGTTCATACTCTTAGAATTTGTATGATATCATAGTTTAGGTCCTCAATGCGAATTCATACATCTTTGAGAAATATCATTATTTAGACATTTATTATGTTACATCATTATCTCATATCTGAATAAATAGAATAAATTGGAAGATTTCATTTATTATTAATCAAATCATTTACAAGATATGCCATTGTAATCATACATATCAACAAACTCCCACTTGAACTTAGAGCCAATCACCCATGAACTTAATCCCAAGTGATCTAGCATGACCACCGTGTTTGTGATATGAAAGTTCTTTCTTCAATGGGTCAACCACATTGTTTCCAGTTGGAACTCTACAAATCTTCACATATCCTCATTGTAATATCTCTCGTATGAGATGGGACCGTCTTCATATGTGATTGGAAAATTGATGTGATCTAGGTTCCTCATCTTGTGCAGTATCTCCATTGTTTACACAATATAGATCAATTTCATCGATGATATTACGAACCACCCCAATTTCATAGATGAAATTCTTGATCCAAGCAGGATCCTTTATTGTAGTGTATGCAACAATCTACTCGGTCTCTATTATGGAATTTGTAACTATCTCTTTCTTGGAACTCTTGCAACTTACAACTCTATTGTTGATGCAAAACAAATATCTTTATTGTGATGTATATTCATCTTTGTCAATTTGGAAGGTTGCATCAGTATAATCCTTTACCACCAAGTATTTCTCTCCATGTTAGACTAGAAATTGGTCCTTATTTCGTCTCATGTACTTAAGGATGTTCTTTAAAACTGTCTAGTGTGCTTCACATGGATCTGACTGATATCTACTCGTCATGCTCAAGGCATACAAGATACTGGGTGAGTAATAGATCCAATTCTAGATGCATATGGAATCTTAGTCATGCGTCTCCTTTCCTTACAAGAATTGGGACATTGAGATCTATAAATAGTAACAACATGACACATGGATAGGTTGCCTCTCTTTGAGTTCTCCATGTTGAACCTCTTCAACACTTTGTCAATGTATGTTCTCTAACTTAGTCCAAGAAGCCTCTTGGATCTATCTCTATAGATCTTGATTCTTAAAATGTAGGATGCTTCACCTAAGTCCTTCATAGAAAATATATTTCCAATCCAAGTCTTTACCATATGTAAAGTAGGTAGATCATTCCCCATCAATAGATAGTTAGCCACATGAAATATGAAGAATACAACCATGCTCCCACTATACTTCTTGTAAACACACAGTTCATCTTCATTTTGACTAAATTTTAAATCTGTGACTATTTTGTCAAATCGAAGATTCCTCCCCAGAGTGCTTGAATTAATCCATAGATTGAACCTTGTAGCTTATATACCTTATTTGCATCCTTTGGACTTATAAATCCTTTGGGTGTGTCATGTACACATCCTCAAGAATATTCTCAATAAGGAATGCAATTTTAATAATCATCTCTAAAATCTCATAGTCATGATAAGCCACAATGGAAAACATGATCCTGATGGACTTGACCATGGAAATTGTAGAAAAAGTTTCATCATAGTCAACACCTTGAACTTGTCTAAAACCCTTTGCAACCAATTGACCTTTGTAAGTTTTTAAATTACCATCCATGTCAGTCTTCCTTTTGAAGACTCATTTGCACCCTATGGGTTTTACACCTTTATGTGGATCCACCAAGGTCCATACCTTGTTTATGTACATGGATTCCATCTCATATCTCATGGCTTCAAGTCACTTTTCAGACTCTAGACCCTTCACAACTTCTAGGTAGGTTGTTGTCTCATCAATAATGACCAACTATTTACCTTATTGAGTCAAAAGATAATTAAATCTTTTTGGCTCAAGGTGTAATCTGATAGTTCTGTGAGGTTCTTGTGTTACATGAGGAATTTGATATTCCATAATTATGTGTGAATCTCTCCGTTCTCCTATGCCTCTTTAGGTTCAATGTCTTCTTGTTGGTCTCTTTGAGTTCTAATTTCCCCACACGGATTCCTTTGGAAATAAATTCCTTTTCTAGGAAGGCAACATACTTGGCAACAAACACTTTTTTGTCAGTTGGATTATACAAGTAGTATCCCTTTACTTCCTTGGGGTTTCCCAAAAAATAATATTTTTTTGATCTAGGGCCAGATTTTCAAGAAACATTTTCTTGATATAAGCTTCACATCCCTAAATCCTCATAAAAGATAATTTATGACGCTTCTTGGTCCATATCTCATATGGTGTCTTGTAAACTGATTTTAATGGTACAAAATTTAGTGTAAACACTACGGTTTCAAGAGCATAACCCCAGAATGAAGTTGGACGATTAGCAAAACTCATCATTGATCACACTATGTCTATCAATGTGGATTCCTTCTTTCTAATATTCCATTATGTTGTGGTGTTCTAGGTGGAGTCCATTGTGGTACAATATCACCAGTCTCTCAGAAGGTCCTCAAACTCTTAGATTAAGTATTCTCCACCTTGATCATAACAAAGTGCCTTAATGCTTTTACCAAGTTGGTTCTATACTTCATACATGAAATCCTTGAATTTTTCAAGAGTTTTTGACTTATGTTTAATCAAGTAAACATAACCATACCCACATGAAGTCATCAATGAAGGTAATGAACTACTGATACCCTCCTCTAGCATTTGTTCTAAAAGGGACACATACATAAATATATGAGTCCTAATAGATCACTAGCCCTCTCACTATTACCAGTGAAGGGAGTATTTGTCATCTTGTCCAAAAAATAGGACTCACATGTATCTATTGATTCAAAGTCAAAAGATTATAAATATCCATCTTTATGGAGTCTAGAGATGTGATTCTCATTGATGTGCCTAAGGCAATGATGCCAAAGATATGTTCTATTTGAGTTGTCAATTTTTGATCTTTTGGTACTATAATATTAACATTTATCTTAAAATCTAATACATAAGGGCCATAAGACATTGGGGCACTACCATAAAAGATCTCATATTTTGAAATAGAGCATTGACCATTATTAATATGAAATTCATATCCATCCTTTTTTTATAAGATATAGAAATAATGTTTCTATTTATGGCAGGTACAAAATAGTAGTTCTTTAACTCTATTACAAGCTCTGTGGGCAGAGATAAATCATAGATTCCCACTACAGTGGCAACAACTCTTGCTCCATTTGCAACACACAGTGTAACCTCACCCTTTTATAAAGATTTAATTGTTTTCCAATCCTCCATATTTGATCATATGTGAGATCCACATCTGGTATCTAGTACCCAAGATGAAGAAGTATATATTTATATCAATAATGTATATACCTAAAGTGTAGGTCTCTATCCCCTCCTTCTTCTTCCTTAATTCCTCTTTGTGGAGAGGGTAATTCCTCTTCCAGTGTCCAGGCTGGTGACAGTGGTGACGATTGCCTCACTTGGTCACCCCTATCTTTGGCTTTAATGCATAAGACTTGAGATTTTGGTTAGCTTTTGAACTCTTCTTAGATTTGGCTTTACCATTAGACTTCCCCTTTCCTCTACTGGTCATCATCACACTCTTGGGCTTGTCTTTCTTCACTTGCACTTCATCTGTCCTCAACATGAGAAGTAATTCTGACAATAACTTATCAAAATTATTCATGTTGTAGTTCATGACAAATTGACTGCATGATTGTGGTAGTCATTGCAGAATCACATATGTGGCCAACTCTTAACCCAAGGGAAATCCCAGTCTGGAAAGGTTTTCCACATACCCAATAAGTTTGAGAACATGGATACCTACTAGATATCTTCTTCCATTTTACACTTGAACAACACATTAGAGACATCAGATCTCTCATGTCTTTCTTGATCTTGGTACATGTTCTTAAGATGGGTGACCATCTCAATAACATATATGTTCTCATGCTATCTCTACAACTCGTAGTTCATTGAGCATAGCATCATGCATTTGACATCTATGGCATCTTTAGAGTGCTTCTTGTAAGCATCCATGTCGGCCCTAGGCGCAGTAGGAGCAGGTTCATTTGGCTCTAGTATTTCCAGGACATAGATCTTTCTCTCCTATGTGATAACTATTCTAAATGTCCTAAATCAGTCATGGAAATTATTCCCATTCAACTTGTCCTTCTCAAGGATCAATCACTAGGTAAACATGTAGTCTGTCATCATTTGATTCTGCAAGAAAATTTACACTATGTCAAAACACTTTTCATTTGATTTGATTTGATAATAAGATTTGAAGATATTAATTTGGCATTTAATTAATTATCACTCCCATGATTTTGTTCACGTTGATAACCCTCATGTATCAATTTAGAAGATTGAAGTGTACAAACTTATAGTGAGCCAAGATCCATATTTCATCAAGTCATAAGTCAACTTTGGTTCATCGCAAACAACTTGACTATATAGGTAGGAAACTTTTTCCAATTGCATCTGCATGCTGATCACCTACAACTTGACTATTTTGGTAGGAAACTATTGGTAATTGAATCTTCATACAATTATTGGATAGGTAGTTTGCCCAACTATTTGTAACATCCATATTCATACTTCTAGGTACTTAATCACATTAATATCACCTAGTGAAGCTTGTCCCAAAAGACACCACGATAGAATATACACCCTGCTTTTGTAGATCTGTGTATCTACCATCACACTTCCACGAGATGAACAACACACCATGATTTGGCATAATCTACTCTTAGTCTATCAAGTTTTCATGTGTGTTTCTTATGGAAAGCATCTAAGACTTATTGTCATATTTGATGGATTTTATATAAATACATATACATGTCCAATCACCAAGTAATTACATTATATACCATAGACATGATATAACCACAATGAAACATGCAATAATAAACACAAGCAATGGTTATGGCCATCCTCTTGTAATTCCTGGAAGCCACAAGGAATTACTACCACATAAAATCCACATCTCATGAAACAACCTATTGTTGATGAAGACCTGTGCTGGATACAGTGTGGGCCGATCACTACAACACTTGAGTTGGTTGATTGGCATCCTGTTCGATCAGTTGTTGTCTTGAAAAGATCATTTGATCCTTTGGTACAAGCAACGTCTAGACACCTCTAGTGGATTGTTTGGGTCACTAGCTGGTCGGTTCATCCTGTCATCAGTTCTCCTTCGTCATTCAGTCATTTGGCCACCTAAAACACTCAGTTCATCTAATCAATTAGCCTAGTGAGACAATCTCGTTAGTTGAGCTGATCGGTTCAGTTGGGTGGATATTTTTCTTCTATCATAAAAGAATTTAAACTATCCTAATCCTATTCAACATATTACAAGGTAATTGACAAACCTTGAGTTACTTCAATGGGAGAATAGGTAGGAAAGAGTTAATATTTTTATATATGGGAAAAGGAGAGAGAGGCTCGATACAAAAATTGAGATATGAGCAAGAACAAAAACCATCCAACCAAGCACAAAAGGTCTAGGGTATAGGCCATAACCATGCTACCAATCAACATCAAAACAATTTTAAGGCAATGTATTTTGTATAAGTATCATATCTTATTTATATCAAGATTGTTTGTGGTATTTAATTAGATATGTGTTGACTCAAGGTCAATTAGGTCAATGTTGACTCACGTCTAAATTGACTAAACCCATGTTTTGATGATGACTAACCATTCCACATATTGGTGTTTAATGCTTCTACTTGAGTAATTTCAGATTAGGTATAGACACACTCCAATTGCCCTAACTTGCACATCTCAAATTGGAGAAAAGACAAGTCAAAGTCATACAAGTGCACATTTTTGTAATATGATGTATATCCATTAGATTCATGTTGTAAATCACTTGTAATGATTGTATGACTTGTAATTAAGCTTAGAAAAATACCAGGAGCACTTAGATCGATTTTTAGAACACTTTTAATGCAACTTCGAAAATCAATTACAGGCACTTGGTCGATCCAGTTTCACACCCTGAAACTCGACCGATCAAATCTTGATCGATTTTCTGAAGATTGCATCGGTCGAGTTTTGCACTCACAGAACTCGACCGATTGGGTAGTGGGCCATTTCCTGTTGAAGTGGTCGGTCGAGTTTTCTCAGGACAAACTCGACCGATCCCTTGAACATCGGTTTGCCTGCTACTTGATCGGTCGAGTTTCACATATAGAAACTCGACCGAATGCACTGTACGGAAAAGTGCAGAAAAGTGTTTCTAGTCGTTGTGGAGTTGCAACAAGTGAAAATAGATCCGTTACAAGCCACAAAATGGCTATTTTTCGTTCTTAAGTGTTACCAAAGGTTAAGAGGCATCCCCAACTATAAATAGGACCCCTTGGGCTTCATTCCAAGGTTGAGAGCATTCATTGCAAACTCTTAGTGAGGTTCTTATTAAATAGTTGAGTGCTTCCTATAGCCTCCTCTCTCTCTCTAAGCTTAATCACTTGCTACATCCATTAGAGTGAGTAGGAGATTTGTAAGAGAGCTAGTTTTATATGTATATCTTGTGAGGCTCTCACTTCCACCACCTCCCCATCTCTCATTTGCTATCTTGAAGATGAAGGTTCTCTCTCTTGTCCAAGAGAGGTGAAGAAGAACAAGGGAAGGAGTCCCTTGGTGAAGATCAAGGCCGAAGACTTGGAGCTAGAGTGGGTAAGCCCTTGGAGAAGGAAAAAGACTCAAGCTCAAGTGGGTAAGACCTTGGTGGAAAGCTTCTCCGAGTGAAGGTGAAGTCAAAGGCGGAAGATCCAAGAAGAGTGGGTAATTCCTACAAGGCCGAAGACTTGTGCAAGAGTGGGTAAGTCCTTGGAGAAGGCCGAAGACTCTTACAAAGTGGGTAAGTCCTTGGTAAGGTTGAAGACTCTTTTGTATTGGATAGGTAAGTCCTTTGTTGGTCTTGTATTGTAAGTCTTATAAGTGAATATAAGAGTGCAATTGTTTGAAGTCCTAGAGGTTGACCTCTCTAGGCAAGTGGACTAACACACTTATAGTTTGAAGTGTGGAACCACTCTAAATAGCTTGTCTAATTGGTGCATGTTTAATTTCTCTTAT
The DNA here is from genome assembly GCA_963693085.1 of Alisma plantago-aquatica. NCBI lineage: Eukaryota > Viridiplantae > Streptophyta > Magnoliopsida > Alismatales > Alismataceae > Alisma > Alisma plantago-aquatica. Next base: position 131,514,527 of record OY856415.1, read on the forward strand.
CCTTGCTATGCATGATTTAGTTGCTCTCAAATTGCCTATTTAGCAACCTTATCATGTCATATATCTTGAAGTTTTAATGAGTTTTGTTTAAGTTCTTTCAGCTCTATTCACCCCCCCTCTAGAGCATCTAATCACCCATCTAGGATCCAACAAGTGGTATCAGAGCGGGTCTTCTCCAAGCATACTTCAACAAGTAGGAGAAGATGGGTGACTACCAAGGAGGGAGATTCTCGACCAGCCTTCCAATCTTTGATGGGAGCAACTTCCTCTATTGGAGAAGAAGACTTCAATTCTTCATCCAAGGATCAAGTCTCGAGATGTGGCAAATGGTAAACAGCCCATACATTCTACCAAAGACAAACACTGAAGAATGGGATGAAGCCACCTTGATGAAAGCAACCTTGAATGCTAGAGCCATGCACATCCTATATGCCTCCATGACCCCCACCGAGTTCAACCAGATTTCTTCTTGTGAGACGGCCTACGAGGTATGGAGAAAGCTTTGCATCACTTATGAAGGGACAAATCAAGTGAAGGAAAGCAAAGTCTACATGCTCAAAGGATTGCTTGAGAACTTCAAGATGGGAAAGGAGGAGAGCATAGCCAACATGTACTCCAGGCTCAACACCATCTTGAATGGTCTTGCTGTTCTAGGACATCCTATGTCTAGTGGAGAGATCAACTCAAAGATCATTAGAACTCTCCCAAAGAGGTGGGAATCCAAGGTGACTTCCATTGAAGAAGCAAGGTCGCTTAGGGATATTCCTATTGAAGAGCTCATTGGAAATCTACAAGCACATGAAGCCACGCTTGACAAGAGGGAGGAATTAGAAAGATAAGAGGAGAAAGAACTCAAGAGATTGAAGAAGGCTGAAATCAAAGCTCAAATCAAGGCTATTGTTGGTCAAGCTTCTTCATCCTCTCAAGTTGAAGAAGATGCCATGTACTCCAAGGGTAGACTCTACAAAGGCAAGTCCTCCTCCATCCGGTGCTTCACATGTGGAAAGAAGGGTCACTACAAGGAAGATTGCCCACAAGGCAAAAAGACCCATATTCACAAGAAGGAGAAATGGCACTCAAGCTCAAGCGGCTCCTCCAACTCAAGCTCAAGTGAAGATTCATGTGAAGGATCAAGCTCAAGCTCTAGTGATGAAGGATAATGTCATTTTGCTCTTGTAGCATCAACAAGTGAAGACTCAAATGAGGTAAATCTAGACTCTTTAGATAAAGAATCCTTGATTCATCTCATTCATGATATTTGTGCATCTCTTAAGTCTTCTCAAAAGAAAAAGAAAAAGCTTGCTAAAATTGTTGATAATTTTTATGTAGAATTAAATGATCTTGAACATGCAAATTATTTCTTGCTTAATGATAAAAATGATTGTCTTATCCAAGTATACTCTCTTAAACTTGAAAATGCTAGTTTACTTGATAAGATTAAATTTCTAGAAGCTCAACCTCTCATGCCTAATTCTAATGAAGAACATACTTTAATTGTTGATTCTCTCATGCATGAAATTGATGTTCTTAAATCTGAAAACAAGAACAAAGATTTTGTTTTGCATGAATTAGAAATAGAAAATGCCTCCTTGCTTGCTAAAATCAATGGGCATGTATCTTGTTCTAGTTCTACTAGTAGAGAAAATGATGTTGCTGCTCTTCATATTGATAGAGATTCTTATTTAACTAAAACTCTTTGCTTAGAAAATGATCTTCTACATGCTAGAGATAACATTAATCAATTGTCTTCTACTATTGCCTCTCTTAATAATGATAATGATAGTTTAAGATCTTCTTTGCAAAGATTCTTAGTCGGTAAAAAGAATCTTAATCAAATCCTAGACCATACTACTAAACAAATTGGTAGACATGGTTTAGGGTATGATAGTAGTCAAGGGAACAACAAACATAAAGGACCTCCAATATTCCAAGGAGAATACTCTAGTTCCAAGACTATGGGCACATGCAACTATTGCAATGAATTAGGTCATTATTCTAATTGTTGTCCTTTTAGGAAAGCACCCAAGAGAAATAGGATTTGGGTTGCTAAGCTAACTCCTCCGGACCCAAAAACATGATAGGGGACCATTTCATCTTTCTTCTTGTAGGTACTTGCAAATGGATTGACTTGAGCTATTGAATTGTAAATTGACTTCCAAATCCACATAAAAGAAGAAAGGTGAGATGTGCAGAGGGTGACAACAAGTGGAAAAGCAATGGTAAGCACAAAGGTAATGGTTTTATTGCTTATAACCTATCCTAACTTGTTTTTGTCAAGTTAGTGTGCACTATACATATGGTTTTTGAGTTAAAAGTGGTATTTTGTGATTCTCTTCACACTCTTGCTCAAAAACTATTTCTAATGCTTCTATAGTGCATTACTAACTTGCTTAGACATGTTTGGATATGGTTTGTATTTTTAGCATGCCTTTAAATATGTTTTTATAAAATAGGTGTGCTTGTTGACAGTTGCTCTGTCGGTCGAGTTTTCCCTATTGAAACTTGACCGATAGGCACCAATGGGTGTTGCCAACAGTTGTCATCGGTCGAGTTGTCAACGCTCAGAACTCGACCGATAACACTGTGCACAGAATACACAATTGGCTTATTGAATGAGAATTTCCCTCTCAACTCGATTTTCTCAACCAATAGCCTTATTCTTTGGCACTCCCTTGGTATCTTTATATATGCATATTGCCATGTTCTAAATTGCCTATCTTGCTTACAACTCTATCTCTCTAATTTCTCTAAATTGGTATATCTATATCTTGCAATTACTTGCTTTGAGTTGTCTTGCAGGTTTTGATGATGATCTCTATGGATCTCTTGGTTGTGTCTTAAATTGCTTCCGTTGTACTCTAACTTGCTACATCTATCTAGTGTATATCTTGTTTTGATACAACCTTGAGGTTCATAGGGGTAATCATCTTATGGTAAGGATGCATATCTAGTGAGTTATATCCTCTCATGCTTCTAAATTTGCATATCTCTTTGTTTGGATATATCTCTACATCTACTCATAGCCTGCTTTATCTTGTGTATCTTTTGATATCTCTTGCTATGATCTAGATCCTACTAGTAGTCCTAAACTTGTGATATCATATACTAGTAGTTCACATACATGTAGTTCTAACCCTGTCAATAATTAGTATCTTTGATCATCTATATGTTATGCTTGTATCTTATCTCATACATGCTCAAGATTGTTCCTTGAATTACATATCTAATATCTTGAGTTGCTTGCATAACATTGTAATGCAGGGCACATAGAGCTACATTATATGTAGAAATTGAAGGTTTTTTTTTGGATTTTATGCATATTTTGCTCTAGTTTCAGTTTTTGGTGCAAGAATAGTGTTTTTAATGCATAAACAACCTTCTAAGAAAGACTCATTGCTTTGCAATTAGCTATGATGGTTTTTGGTCAAATTCCATCATCTTGAGGGTCAAAATTGTAATTTATTGTTTTTCTACAGCACTTTATCTTGCATTTTTGGGTTGTTCAAGTATATGCTTTAACTTGCTTTTCTTTCTATGCTTGGACAAGACCCTATCTGTGCTCTTCTACTCTCCTTATATATATTTGTGTTATCTCCTTTCTTTTTAACAAGTGATGTTTCTTATTTCTTCATAACCCTTTTTTGAAATGACAAAGGGGGAGAAATGTATGCCTTCTTTTAAAAGAGGAAGAAGGCATGTCTTTCATGAAGAGGAGAAGCATGTTCATGAAAAGGGAGAAAGTAAAATGGAGAAGACATATATGTGTAGAACATATATGAGTAGAAGACATTATATTCGATAAATGTTATGAAAGCTAACCATGCAGGAGAAATTGCATCTATTGAGGGGGAGTATGAAAACTCCACGTGCATCAATTGAGGGGGAGCATATGAACTCCATTCTATTGAAACCCCTAGGTTTCTCCAAAGGTATGAAATTCCTTCAATGCTTTCAATACATTTATGGAATGGTTTGTCATCTTCAAAAAGGGGGAGAATGTTGACTCAAGGTCAATTAGGTCAATGTTGACTCACATCTAAATTGACTAAACCCATGTTATGATGATGACTAACCATTCCACATATTGGTGTCTAATGCTTCTACTTGAGTAATTTCAGATTAGGTATAGACACACTCCAATTGCCCTAACTTGTGCATCTCAAATTGGAGAAAAGACAAGTCAAAGTCATACAAGTGCACCTTTTTGTAATATGATGTATAGTCATTAGAATCATGTTGTAAATCACTTCTAATGATTGTATGAATTGTAATTAAGCTTAGAAAAATACCAGGAGCACTTAGATCGATTTTTAGAACACTTTTAATTCAACTTCGAAAATCAATTACATGCACTTGGTCGGTCCAGTTTCACACCCTGAAACTCGACCGATCAAATCTTGATCGATTTTCTGAAGATTGCATCGGTCGAGTTTTGCACTCACAGAACTCGACCGATTGGGTAGTGGGCCATTTCCTGTTGAAGTGGTCGGTCGAGTTTTCTCAGGACAAACTCGACCGATCCCTTGAACATCAGTTAGCCTGCTACTTGATCGGTCGAGTTACACATATAGAAACTCGACCGAATGCACTGTACAGAAAAGTGCAGAAAAGTGTTTCTAGCCGTTGTGGAGTTTCAACAAGTGAAAATAGATCCGTTGCAAGCCACAAAATGACTAGTTTTCATTCTTAAGTGTTCCCAAAGGTTAAGAGGCATCCCCAGCTATAAATAGGACCCCTTGGGCTTCATTCCAAGGTTGAGAGCATTCATTGCAAACTCTTAGTGAGGTTCCTATTCAATAGTTGAGTGCTTCCTACAACCTCCTCTATCTCTCTAAGCTTAGTCACTTGCTACATCCATTAGAGTGAGTAGGAGATTTGTAAGAGAGCTAGTTTTATATGTATATCTTGTGAGGCTCTCACTTCCACCACCTCCCCATCTCTCATTTGCTATCTTGAAGATGAAGGTTCTCTCTCTTGTCCAAGAGAGGTGAAGAAGAACAAGGGAAGGAGTCCCTTGGTGAAGATCAAGGCCGAAGACTTGGAGCTAGAGTAGGTAAGCCCTTAGAGAAGGCAAAAGACTCAAGCTCAAGTGGGTAAGACCTTGGTGGAAAGCTTCTCCGAGTGAAGGTGAAGTCAAAGGCGGAAGATCCAAGAAGAGTGGGTAATTCCTACAAGGCCGAAGACTTGTGCAAGAGTGGGTAAGTCCTTGGAGAAGGCCGAAGACTCTTGCAAAGTGGGTAAGTCCTTGGTAAGGTTGAAGACTCTTTTGTATTGGATAGGTAAGTCCTTTGTTGGTCTTGTATTGTAAGTCTTATAAGTGAATATAAGAGTGCAATTGTTTGAAGTCCTAGAGGTTGACCTCTCTAGGAAAGTGGACTGACACACTTCTAGTTTGAAGTGTGGAACCACTCTAAATAGCTTGTCTAATTGGTGCATGTTCAATCTCTCTTATCCTTTCTATGCATGCTTTAGTTTCTCTCAAATTTCCTATTTAGCAACCTTATCTTGTCATATATCTTGAAGGTTTAATGAGTTTTTTTTAGTGCTTTCAGCTCTATTCACCCCCCTCTAGAGCATCTAATCACCCATCTAGGATCCAACAATATGCACATTAATCATTTATATATTTACATCGTATGAAATAAATAAAATATAAAACCAAAATCTGATCATATTGATTAAATCCCGAAATAGAGTAAACTGACATGGCTTCAATCCACTATAAGGAAATATGACAACATATATGGCAATGGAAACAAAAAAACTACCATATTCTCTTAATGAAGCATATTACATCAATAAATACGAGATGGGAAAGAGGGTTACAATGTTTATACCTGGTCCTGGAGCAAGTCCAGTGACTATCCCTTGTTGCAACTTGCTTCCTCATCAAGTCGCACCTGGACAATTTTCGTGGTTGGCCTCTTGGTCGGGCACCATGAACATCAGTTGACGGCATCCTCCTAGTTGGTGGAAACGACCTCCTCACCTCTGTAGTAGTCCATGTGGACCACGAGGAATGCTTTTCATCCTATAAGAATGAACAAGAAGGAGTTGTACCTTCTAGTTGATGTGCTAGAGTCAACTTGCTCTCCTAATTGTCTCTCCCTTACTGTTCCTCCCTTCTACAGGTAGAACTTGCTCGAGTTCTATTGGTTACTACAACTATAGAAGACAACAATTGTTAGAGCTTATTATTATGTCTGGAAACCCCCAGTACCCCTCCATTTCTCAGAGGTCTAGACTCAGGGTTTCGGTCCATCTGGGAGTGGAAGAGATGAAATTTCATGAATTTTCCAGGACCTACAAATGTTGAACCAATAAGTTCACACATGAGACTATCAATTCAACACTTGAACTAGTCATTTCACAATGTTTCCTATTTGCAATTTCATTCACTTTTATAATCAAATTAATGCAAAACATGAAGTCAAGATAATTTCTTGATCCAATCTCCATTGATCACCAAACGATCATTTTATAACCTGAGTCGATCGATTCACCTACTGAACTGGTTGTTTTAGGGTGTAGACTATAAATATTGTTTAAATTGAATACCTAATGCTTTAGTAATCAAATTTAAACAACATTCATGAACAAACTCCTATTCTAAGTGTATTCCTATGTGTGTGACCCTATAATTCCAAGTACATTGGTAGTGAATGTCCATAACTGATGCAACCCTATTTTAGGGCTCCATTTTGTGTCTTTTTTGCATCTTAATTACATCTAGTCATTCTTGGAATGCAAGTTATTCCCCTAATATATGATTTCATATCAATTACACTCATGAATTCTTTTGTGTGTTTTTTAGGGTTTTTGTACATACATTGGATGTGAAAAAGAGAGAAGGATAGAGTCATTAGTTTTCTACACTCCAGTATTGGACCCAAACTTCCCCAAACATCCCTTGAATAGGAAAAAATTGGTCCAAGGAAAAAAGAAACCATTTGAAGGACTTATGAGACAAAATATGCAATTGGCCCTTCAGAATGGGCTGTGGAATTTTGCCACGATCGTGGCCAAATTGCTTAAGTTACATGAGAATTTTGAGCTACAACAGCACAGACACCACGACCGGCCATCAAAATGGTTGTGGAACTCCAAATCCACCACGTCTATGGCAGGGAGAGTCCAAAGTGATAAAAAATTAGATAGACCAGAATAGACGTACTCCCCACCTTGCTCATGCTACCTTCCACTCACCATGCATGTGTTGTCCACCACGGCCGTGGCTACTGAGCCTTCAAGTCTCCACTTCAACCTATCATTTTAACCTTATTCACCTCGCTCGTGCCCATCCACCATGACCAAAATGACCTCCATCCACCACGACCATGGTGACTACCTAACCCTAACAACCTTTCCACTACATTTCCAACAATACCCCCACTTACCCTAGTGCTTCCCGGCCACCTATATATACTAGTGTGGTGGTTTTAGCATGAAGGTTAGACACTATTACACCTTCCTTGAGCATTCAAGGAGTTCCCACCTACCCCATTACATTTCCACTTCATTTACATCTTCTACTACCTCAAACCTTAGTTTTCTAGGGTTTCCACCCTTCTCATGCCATTTTCCATCTTGGAGGTTGGTGCACGAGCTTCTACAACAAGGAGGAGAATAATAAGGATCTTTCACAAGCTTTCATGCTCATTTTTTTCTATCTCCTCTCTCTTTTTCAGTATCTAAGCCCCTTTTGGTGGGTTGTTTGGGGTTAAAATTATACTTTGATACCATTAGTGGGTATTGAATGAAATGATTCTTTTTGCAATGATGAATCATAAACTACCAATCCTAGAACCCATTATGTCACCAATGATACTAATTGACATAGTTCTGTAGGAAAGATGGCAAGCCGTATGAGATTGAGAGGAATCAAATGTAACACGTCTCTTAATGATTAACATAACTTCTTATGAAAGTGTTAATATTTTACAAGTAACATGATGTAATTGAGTTATTTGTCAAGATAGTTTCTATTTCCCCAAATATGAGACCTGCAAGTTTGGTCCTCTTGTACACTTCATACATCATCTACTTACCCCATCATTCTCCAAAAATAATCAAAAGCTAGAGGTTGGGCATACCCTAAGTTTGGGGTGGAAAACCCTTTCCTCCTATACTGCTTCTTCATACGCCTCCTATGTAATGGGGCCATACCACTCAAAACAAAGGATGCCAATGTGCACACCAAAAAAACACACAATTAACATAATTGCAATAATAAAAAGACATATTGAGTCTAATAGAGGAGATATTCAGAATTATTTGTTCCATACCCCCATTCACTCCATTTTCTTGCAAAGGGCGACAATAAACTCAAACTATATCCTTCCTAGATGAACACCATTTTTGTGCAAGTATCATAGGAAAATTTGGAACTTTCTGAAGCTAAAATGATATTAAGGTTTTACTTTATAGGTTTTGATAAAGGAACAAGTTTTTGAAGGCAAATTCAGGCAAAGAATTTGAAGTTTCATTTCATGATTCCAATAAATCAAGGTTGCTTGAGAGGATGAGAGTCTGATACCATTATATGACATGTTTCTTTGATTATGTGATGCTCAAGGACAACCAATGTTCAACTTTGGGGTGTTTTGATGAATACATATTCACCACATTTTCATTTCATATCTTAGTTTAGTTTTTATCATTTTAAATAGCTATTTCTTTTTAATTTGCATTGTTAAATCCATTATTCAATAGTCAGTTAACCACATAAGACTTGCCAACTCGCCAGTCAACCGATTGGTTACTCCATTTAGTCGACTAGAATTAACTTTCAATTGCTTCCTAAGTCAATATCCATCAGTGTTCTCTAGAGGCAAGTCAATAAGTCGACTTGCCCTGCTAGTTGGTTGACTTGCCTATAGTATAACACCCATGAGAGGGCCTAGTTGGATGATACTCTTCACTAGATGACTGATTGGGATACAATGCTGATTGGCCCTCAAAGTTATCAATAATTAATGTTTTTGGGCACTTCACCCGTCAACTGGCTCATGTTCCACTTGGACAACTGATTCATCTTCAAAAGATTCATCAGGATGCTAGTTGAGGGACTTGATTTCTAGTAAGCTGACTGGAAGTCCAGTAGTCACACCACTTGAGGCAATTGTCCATCTGGTTTTATCAGTCAGGACAATGACACAGTAGACAAACATAAAATAGTCAACCACTAGTCCAACTAAATTAGATTTCGTGGGTCTGGTCACCCACAAAAGTGAAAACTTGACCTAACAGTAGGGGATTCGTTAACACTTAGTTACAACCTAGTATTTTATGCAAGAGCTGGAGAAAAACTAGAAGGGATGCCATCTTCTTCATAGAATTTTCCAATCCTATTGCTACTAGATCAGAGTTTGCATCTAGAGACAATTAGATGTCCTCTTCACTATCTTCAATGACATATTCTCTTCTCTCCTCTTTTCAATATGTGCTTTCACTATGGATTTGAGTGAGTAGAATCCATCATTGGGGCGTCGGGAGTATCTCATCACATGTACCTTGTTATGTTTGTTATCAAACTTAGTATTTATATAATGAGACTGTTCTTCATTATTTTAGTGCTTTATCTTCAAACTAATTATTTGATTTGCATGTCAAATACAATCCTAAGTTTAGAGATCCAAATATTTAAATGAATAACTCTATATGAGATCCCAATAAGGGTTCCATAGAGTGCTTGTGTGATGATCCATGGATTATGAGACCTCGAGCACATGTGGAATTCAATCCTTGCACCAATCCATGATTTGGAAGGAGACGATTCACATGATCCTACTCTAATTAGATATAATTGTTAAGCTGTAAAAGTTAGGATACTTACACATGTGATGGTATGAAATCCCAATGTCCCACTGCCTTCTAAAATTGTTATCAGGCCACTTTCAATTGTTTCCTTTGCGATTCCAATATCTAATCCAATCTTAGTTAATCATCATTCTCAACAATTGGTTATAAATATTGTTCCCAATAATCAGTTTGTAAGTGACTTCTTAATCATGTTGTCTTTTGGGTTTAACCTTTAAATAAACTTCAATAAGTCTGGTACACTTACAGGTGATCTTTATCATACTTGGAAAAAGGATTTAACCTAGGATTACTTTATCTTAGGGAAGTTATTTTTCCATCAAACTCACATCACATAAGTAGCCATTGAAAAGACATTTATCATAATAAAAGTGGAAGCCTTCATGATTCCTTTATTCTACTCTATCATTAAATATATTGTGTCACATGATATATCCTTTGATTTTCTATAATTTATTATATCAAATAAAGATTTAAATTTTGGTTGTGTAGGTAAGTCTATAAGCATAAGAACATCCATACGTGCATGCATCTTTCTAAGGGATAACAACATATCTCATGTGGAACATGCTAAAGATTACAAATATGATGCATCTATGGATTAAATAGAAACATTATTTTCAAAGCATCTACAACTACATTCGCCTTCCCTAGGTGATATTAAAAAAGTACAATAATAATATTTTACTATCCCTATTCAACATCATAGTTTCATATTAAAATCTGTTTGAGTAAACAATATTTCAATATCATGTGATTCGTAAGATTTTGACATTGATAGCGTCACTATGTCTTTCGAGCTAAGAAAACATTTGCAAGATCTTGACTTCATGTAGTAGTTCTCCTCAAGAATATAAAACTACCTTCTTTCATAACATTAACACACAACAAAAACCTTTGTTTCAATCATTATAGTATACCCCCCATAACCTCTATATGTCATAGGCAAGTACAAACATGAGTGGATGTTAGCTTTCTTCTAAGCTATGAAGAAATTAATCTCACCTCTATCATTCCATGTCAAAGGTAATTATTTTATAGTATGATGGTCAACATAATAACAATATATTTGAATATAAAACATTTGTAATAACTTCCTAGACCAAGAAAGAAGTAAACCACATGGGCTATCTTTGGTTACTCATGCTACAAGAAAGAATCTACCTTCTTAGGATTTATACAGTCCATAACCATAGATTTTTTTGCCTAGAAATTCCACTTTCGATATCCAAAACTTATATTAGGTGAATTTGGGATAAAGGTGGTAATATCTCAATAGTTGTACAGACAAACATAGGTGATGTCCATGCTACTCTATATCGACCAAAATATGAAAATATAATCTATAAATACCATAAAAGAAAAATCTAGAAATTGTCCAACCCTATTAATCCTACCTAAAAACTACTATGCATTGTCTATCCCAAACAACATGAGAAAAAACTCATGTTGCCCACATCTCGTCTAGAAAGATATATTACACACATTATTAGACTCAATCACCATCATATGAAACCCATGTCTCATATCCATTTGACACAATTGTAGCACCTCATAGCTGGTCAAATAGATTGTTAATGCAAAACAATAAGTATGTGTTCGTATTGTTACTTTATATGACTTTTGATAGTCAATCCACAACCACATTGACCTTTCACTACAAACATATACAATATCATGCTAGTGTGTGTCTGAATAAACCTCCAACAACCATGTAATTGGTTTTTTGACTCCCTTTGCAACCATTATATATAGTGCTAGGAAATAGCAGCGAAACACTATTTTTGGTCACTAAATCAACTGAATAATGGAATGAACTCTCTAGAAAATGAAAAAATTTATCTGTTTTATTATGTACTTCCCCAAAATTTTCCACATATTTATACTCATTCACACATTCTCCACATTCTGAGAGTTCAAGTACAAAATGTATCACTACTACATAATGAGGGCATATTGTTGGTTATTTTTTCAAGGAAAATTGGTGGTGGTTAGGGAAGCTATGAAAACATGGGATGTGTTTTCTTTTTGTCATTAGCTGCTTCTAAACATAACAAACACTACATATTACGCATGGAAGTTTAATTTCACAAAATTTTTGTGAGGCATTTAATATGCCTCCAAAAACCTACATCTTTAGTTTTGGTCAGAATAACTGTCGGGTTAACGTGGTGTATGCACCATGTGTCTCATGGAAATCAATGGGTGTTTCTTATATATTTTATCTATAGCGACTGCTGAGAAAGGTATACACACCATGTGTAGAATTTTCCCACCCTCAATTTTTTTCTCATTGAGTTCCATCACAAAAACTGACAGTGTATGTATCACTATGTTTCATCTGGAATGTCGAGTTAGTCATCAGTTTTTGGCTGCAACTGACGACAAATGTATCATTTTCATCACCACATTTCTTCAAAAAAAGCAACAATGTATGTATCTCTAGGTTTCATCTGAGATCCTAAGTTAGTCGTCAGTTTTTTGCAGACAATCGACGACGAACATACCTAATTTATCGATATTTTTTAGCAATCGACAAACTACAACATATGCCATCAATTTTTTGGATAACCGACCAAGTAGGTCTCACTTAATCCCATAAGAAACCCTTTCCCCCTCTTTCCCCCTATATGCATTTCTCTAGATTTCTACCTCTGGAAAATTTCCAATGATTTCCCTCCTCTTTTTCCTCCACTGTTGTTGCTTCTTGGTGCGTCTACCGATGATTGTTTCTCCTTCGATGACTGCGCATCCACCGGCGTTTCAGTCATGCTCTACTTCTCTAGTCGTAATCTAGTACTCCTCCTTTATCCTTCATCCTCCTCCTCCTGTGTATGTACTCCTCCTTCCTCCTCCCTCTTTTCTAACAGTCATGCTCCTTCGAAACTAGCCACAGGTGGCCTCCTTCTTCCTATATTCCTTGCTCCTCTCTCATTCCTCAATTTTCCATATCTCTTTACCCTCTCCTCCTTCCTCCTCTCTCCTCTTTCCCCTATCCTATGATCTCTTCTCAATTTTGAGAAGAAAATTGTGAAGGATAGGGGAAGGAGGAGAGAGGAGGAAGGGGAGAGGGGGAAGGAATATGAAGTTTAATATAAAAAATTTAATTGTTTGAAATTATGTTATTCTGGTGGATACTGTTAGCTTATGCTAGCAATTATGAACACATTCAAATTGTCAAAATGTAAATGGCTTATTTAATCAATTGTAATTTTTTTGATGGATTGCTTGCATGTGCAAGTATGAATGCAAAGGGATCATTTAAACTGTCAAAATTTAATCAATTTATTTGATGAAAATGTGCAAGTATGAACACATTCATGTATGTGTATGATTTGTGTATGAATTTTAGAGCTATATATGATGAATTTTGTATGAATTGTAAGCCCTAAATTTATTTCTAACTCAATATTTAATTAGATTGTGATCAACTGTAATGACATTTTGATAAATTTTAAACCCTAAAAATGCATATATGAGATATCTAATTTGAGGATACTAAGCCCTAATTTCTAAACCATGTCGTTGGCCTAGAAACTTGTCTGAGATTTACTCATTAGGTGTAAACCTTGGATAGTTCCCGATTTGGGATTGTTCTTGAGCACTTCATCTCACTTAGGATAAAAGTTTATAATGTGTTTTTGATTTCAATAGATTTTGAAAACATTTCCCTTTTGTTCTCTGGGTACATATGTAAGTGGGTATTTTCCCATCTACATTGGTGTACTTGGAGAACTGTGAGAAATGCTGCCAAAATTCATTGAAATCAAACACACATTATACACTTAGTAGTGAGATGAAGTGATCAAGAATGGGATAGGTGGTACACTTTCATGAATGTAAATGCTACTAGATGATTAGAGCTCAATTATTCAAACATATTCTTTTCTTGAAATTAACTTACTACCTAGAATCTGATGAGCTACTTGTCTCCCATTTTATCATATAGAAATGGATCGATCATGGATGTCCGAACAAAATTGTTGCACTTTAAGAGTTTATTAATGGTCTCATTGTTGATGAGAACAAAACAATTCCAACAAAGATGGTTAATGTAATTCTAGATAGTTGTGGGGTAAATGTTACAGACCCACCCCCCTTATTTAAAACATTATGCACAATGTTGAGAAACTATTATACTTAGGTAGTGCTAAGTTTATGAAGTTGAGTGATGTGTTGAGACTGTATACTTTGAAGTCTAACAATAGATGAAGCAATAAAAACTTCACTTCTATGTTGTCTTTGTTGAAAGAAATTCTCCCTAAAGGTAATGAGCTTCCAATATAAACATACATAATGAAAAAGATGTTGTGACCAATGGGAATGGAGGCTAAGAAGATACATGCATTCCCAAATTACCATATGCTATTTCAATAAGGAGTATATTGATATGAAAGAATGTTTAAAATATGGGGCATCTAAGTACAAAAGGATGATGTTGGGTAAGACCAAAATTGAGTCTCATGCCTAGGTGATGTGGTATCTGCCTATAATAACCCAGTTTAAATGCTTGTTTGCTAATTCCATAGATGAAAAAAAATTATCTTGGCATTCAGAGGTAAAGAAAAATAGTGATGGCATGCTACAACTTGCATCTGATTCCCCACAATGGAAGAAGATTGATTTATTATATCCTGAATTTGGCAAAGAAGATTGATTTATTATATCCTGAATTTGGCACAGAAGCCAAGAATTTAAGACTTGGTCTTTTTACTGATATGATGAATCCATATGGAACATTAAGCATCCAACATAGTACTTGGCATGTCATGCTTGTTGTATATAATCTTCCTCCATGTTTTTGTATGAAAGATAAGTATGTCATGTTGTAGTTGCTGATATCGCACCCCAAACAACTTAGAAATGGTATTGATGTTAACCTTGAACCTCTGATTGATGACCTAAAGAAAATATGGGGAGAAGGTGTGATGAATTATGATTCTTTATTTAGAGAGATGTTTAATTTATGTGCTATATTATTTTGCCCTATTAATGACTATTCTGCTTATTGGAACTTGTCTGGATACACCATCAAAGGATCCAAGACATGTCCTATATGTGAAGAAAATAAAAATTTTATCAGATTGAAACACACTGGTAAAACTATATATCTTGGTCATTGAAGGTTTCTACCTAATATGCATACTTAGTGAAAGTTGCATAAAATATTCAATGGCTCAACTAAAGATCATACTTCTCCTAAATCTATGTTAGGGGAGGATGTTTATGCAAGAGCAAAAAACACTATAAATCATTTTGGTAAGAGATTATGTACTACTCCCATAGGTGAAGAGTCTTCATTAAAAAAGAGGTTGATATTCTAGGATCTTCCTTATTGGATTTCTTTGATAGTTTGACATTGTGTCAATATCATACATGTTGAGAAAAATGTTTGTGATAGATTATTGGCACTCTGTTGAATATACCTGGTAAGACTAAGGATGGCACCAAATCCAGAATGGACCTACCTAAAATGGGTATAAGGAAAACATTTAATAAAAGAAGTTACCAAAGGTCGCTGCACATATCTATCTCCTTCTTGTTACACCTTGTCTACAATAGAGAAGAGAACTTTTTGTGAGTGCTTGTGTAATGTTAAGGTACCATAGGGATACTCAACCAATATCCGTTGATGGATATCAATGAAGGATATGAAGTTTATAGGTCTTACATCTCATGACCATCACACTCTAAGCAACATATATTTCATGTGGGTATTCGACCTATCCTTCCTAAGCATATAAGGTTTGCTATCACTAGGATTTGCTACTTCTTCAATACTCCATGAAGAAAAGTAATTGATTCTAAAATTCTAGATAAGTTGCAAAGAGAAGTGGTTGTTACCCTATGTCAACTTGAGCAATATTTTCCCCCTCCATTATTTGATATCATGGCACATCTAGTTGTCAACTTTGACTAGGGAAGTGGAAATGTGATTCTAGTTTTCTTGAATTGGGTGTATCCTTCTGAGCATTACATGGGTATTTATAAAGGTGATATTTGGAACAATTGTTGCACTAAAGGGAGTATCATTGGGGGCTATATTTATAGGGAGGTTATGGACTTTTGTAATGACTTTTTGAGTTGCAATGAAACTCTTACTAATGATGTGAACTCTGATGTTTATTCCAACAAAAATATTTCAAGAGAATGACAGATGAATATTAGTTATGGGCAGTGGGAACAAGCACACTTGTATATATTACACAACATTGATGATGTGTGCATATATATCATCGAACACATAAATAATCTCAAGAGAAGTTATCCCCAACAAGTTCAATATGGCTTGATAGAGAGCATACTCAGACATTTATTAGGTGATTTGAAAAGAAAATATTTAATCAACTATCTTATACACCAAATAATGCCATAGAAACTATCAAATGGCTAGTGTATAAGATGAATATCCACGTTACATTTTATGAAGGGTTTGACATAAATAGATTTTCATATTACCCAAAATGTCAAGATGAGAAAAGTGTCATCCAAAACAGTGGGGTCACCCTTCAAGAATCTTCATTGTATTTTTCTAGTGCCAAGGATAAGAGTTCACGTGAAGGAAAGATGTCTTATTATAATGTCATTGAATACATATAGGAGATTTACTACATAGAGTTTAGAGTTCTATTATTTAGGTGAAAATGGGTTGATAATAACAAAGGATCTATAGTTGTCGAACTTAGTTTTAGAGAAATGAATGTTAAGTGGACAAGCAAGAAGGATGAACCCTTCATCATGGCATCACATGCAAAACATGTATTCTATATCGACAATCCAGCAAAAGAAAACTGCTCTTCCATTCTTCATGGGAAAAGACAGTTTATTTCAGATGTCATCGATGAAGAAGAGTACATGACAAGTATGATGACTCTAGTTTATTTTTTGTTGGCTTACAAAGTGTAAATGTTGAATCTAACACTAATGACTATACATGTGAAGATCACACATAAGGGATATTAGTTTAAAGTTTGCTGTTGATATGCGATCTAGCTTTTTTCCATTATATAACATGTTTGTTTATTCATGTGTGATCTAACTTTTTATATGATATCATCTGACCTTTTATAGTCTTGACTCATTTATGTGATCTGAGTTATTGATATGTGATCAGACTTTTTTTATGTGTTTACTTTTGATTTTATAGATGGAATCTGAGCATGAGCATAGTGATAATGAGTGTGAGGATGTAGAGCATCCTGACTAGGGTATTCATGGTATTGGTAAACTAAAACATAAGGGAGTTAGAGGGATAACTGTGATGAAAGATGCCACAAATATGCAAGGAAGAAAAGGCGTCATTGAATTCAATGAAGCAGGAACGTCACTTACCAAAGAGTTTGTCAGCTATTATGGGGTCCTTGGTCGAAGAAAATTGTCTCTCCTTTTTGAGGATTGGATACAAATGAGTTTGCCCTATAAAGACCTCATATGGATGGAGTTAGAGGTGAGATATATATTGTTACATTTTTACATTGTTTTTTCCTATTCCTTCTTTGACATTTCTAAATAGTATTGAATGCTGAACCTTTTTAGTGTCGATATGAACTTGATGAAAAGATGCATCACAAGTATGGTATGCATCTCATCAGGAGAAGACATAGATACTGGTGAACAATCCTCACAAAAGACTATGTCTTTGGAGACAAGAAGAAACCTTCACTTAAATGGAACTATATTGATAAAGAAGATTGGAATGAGTTTGTTCAGAGGAGACAAATAGAAGTGTTCAAGGTATTGAATTAATTACATGTTTATGATTTCTTATGGTTACTTAACAATATCACTTGTATGAATTAATTAGGCCCTTCACAAATCTCAACAAGACAGACCTGAAAAGAATGTGCACAACCACCGATTGAGTTTAGGTGGTTATTGGAAATGTTGCCTGATGAGGTAGCTACAACAAGAGCAAGAGCAAGGGGAGGATCAAGGGCAAGAGCAAAAGTAAGAGCTAGAGCAAGGAAAGAGCAAGAGTTAGAGAAAGGGACTTCTACTTCCACTCCTTTTACTGCCAAGTCCTCTAGTTCTTGTGGACGGTTGTCTTGTTATATTGAGCAGATACATGCAAGTAAAAACAAAGGTGGAGAAATCCTCATCCAAACAACACATGAGGTTACTTCACAAATGGTAAATTTCTTGGTCTAACAATAATGACCATGCCTCTTTGTCACTGGATTTTAAAGTTTGATTGATTATTTGGTTTTGATGATAATTAGTTGGAGCTAAATTCCCAAGTAAATTAGGGAAAGTTATCCCTCAGGGCACACATGATGAATTAATAGTTGGTCTAGGGATAGTAGAACGTCCTAGATGTAATAGGGAAATTGGAGCTGGGTATGGGATAAAGTCTTTATTTTGGAGCATCCCAGTAGAAGCACAAACAAGCCAAGAAGGGGGAAGTGAATCATTAGTATGTGTAGATAATTGTAGATGTAGCCTCGGAGAAATATATAGGTTCTCAGGCAATGCCAACTTCTCCAGCAGTCAGTGAACCTGTTCATCACTTAGATAGTGCATTGGGAGTAGTCATTTGGACTGCATGCGGGGTAATATTCAATTCAAGTCAATTTACATATACATTGTGATAAAATAATCCCTCAAGTCAATATTTATGTTTGTCAAATTAAATTTTATATTTCATAAAATTGTAGGTGGAAAAAAAATGCCATCTTACAGTCAATGAACTAGTATACAACATCATTGAAGATGTCAGGGCTTCTACCACCGATGTGGTTCATGGTATTCCCCTTCCCACTAATCACTATCATGTGAGAATCATACGTGTCTTTCTAGGGATTGAGGGACATACCTCTCCCATACAAGAACCCAGGTGCCACCATGGTCGAGGTGGTAGACGGAAAATTTACTGGGTAGCCCAAACGACTTGTTATATTTCTTCAGGTATGACAAATGTATATTTAAACCTACATAAAATAATCAAAAGCTAATACTAGATTACATGCATGTAGCCTACAACAATGAAGAAACCCTATAAGGTTCTAAAGCCTGTGCCCCCTCATTTTATTCCACATGAGTTTTTCGACTCCTTAGGACCTAAATGCAAGATGTTGACAAGATGGTTAGACACTATAGATCAAACATATATGATTATGATAAACCTTGGGGAGGATATCATTGGTATACGACAGGAGAATGTTGTAGTGTTGACAGATGTTTCTGAGCTATTTAAGTAAGATTAGTTGAACACATTAGTAATAGAACTTTGGATATAGTGAGTGTGAATACTCCTTCATATGTGAAAAATTGTTTAATTGCTTCATACATATAAACTGAGTATTGGTTATATACACACACATACATATATATATACATATGTATATATATGTATATATATGTGTGTGTGTGTGTTTCAATCTTTTGTATTATGTGGATCATGACATCAGAATAGAAAATGTGGGATTTATAATGCCATCATTAATTAGAAATTTACAAAGAGATCCAAGTGGCATCAAAGAGTAAGTGACTAGTGTGATGTATTTTTTGGTGCTTCCAAAACCATGATCCTATCTCCTTTTAACCTTAAGTATGTTTTTGGATTCTTGTTCATATGTCTAACCTATGGATACAATTTGTTGTGTGATTTTATGTTTATTTTTATTTGTCTCGTATTCACTAAGAAATAAGAATTGATAGTTGTTAGTGATTGTTCCCAAGATTTGAACTATGTATTTCTTTGATCCTTCTGGTGAAAAACTTCTGCCAAATGAGGAATACCCAATGAAATTGGTGATTCAATGTAAGTAAAGTTTTTCTAATTTGTTAATATTTGTATCATAGTTTAGTAATGCAACATGTATTTTAATTTTACTTATAGGGATGTGAAAGCATTTTTTACTAGAAGAAGGAAGCTAGATAAGAAAAAGAAATTAGTAACTTGAATGAGTGTTGATGTACAGTCTTCCCATTCTAATTGCATAATATATGACCAACTCTTCTTAATTACATTTATTAATGTAGATGTCATCTACAAGACCCTATACTAGATAATGATTAGACATGCATATATTACGTGATGTTGTACATGCAGACGATTATCAATCATGCATAATAGATCAAATGCATAAAGAATGTAAGTTATTAGTCTTGGGATTAATGGTAGCATCATTTGATACTACAAACATAAAATCTTATTAGAAATATCATTCTATTTGTAATTTTTTGAGAATACTAAACCCTATACATTGAAGCAGTTGAATGACCTACATAAATAGTGGGTAGAATGCTTCATTGGAAATGTGGACTTGAATGAAAAATTTAATGGTTTACTGATGTATTTTTTAGGTAGTTCCAACGTTGATGTCAGATTTTTCATATGTATTTGTGATTGTGAGTTGGTATGTATTTGAAACATAATTATTACAATTGTGACTTAAAGTCTGAGATGGCGCATGATGTTTGGTGAGTGTGAATTGAATGTTAAGTGTATATGTGTGTGAATTTGAATGTGATGGCATGAGGAAAATAATGTATTTGTGCAAAATTTGTATGAAGTTAATGTGTGGAATAGAAACATCCCTTGTCCTGAGATCCTAGATTTGTGTGCTGTTTTGAAGTGAAATTGATAGAATGTGGCATATTTGTGCCTACTTTGTGTATTTACTTATTTTCTTGTAGGTTTGTTAGCCTATTGTTAAGCAGTGATGCTTGCAGAGAGCTTGTTGTACTTCAGAACTTTTAATTATGAAGAAGAGTAGGATTTAGACATGCTAGAAGGTCGGATAACGAGTCTATAGACCTACTATACAAAAACAATAGACATTTCTCATCGATTATTTTGAAAAAACCGTCTACCTATACATTCATCATCAGTTATATACAATAAACTGACGATATATACCTAATATTTTGCAGTTATAGACATTTCTCGTCGATTTTCCTGCATACTCGACTACATATACTACCATCATCGGTTATTAATAGTAAATTGACGATATATACCTAAAATTTTCACTATTTAATCACTAGTAAAACTGACATCAAGTTATTTGGAATTAGCCCATCGTCATTAAACAAGAAATGAGGAAAGATCGACGCAAGACTCATTGTAAATTAGGTCTTTGATTCCTATGTAATAGAAGTTTTGTCAAAGATTCTTATAACCAACGAAGAATGGTTCAATTTTATTGTCACCCACATGGTTGTCAATTTATAACAGACGTTGCATGCCTAAAATGATTGACATTGTATCCCCATTTTGTAGTAGTGTATCCTTTCTCTGGGATTAAGAAGAACATGGAAGTCAATTGAGCTTTTCAAAAACATGTTTCAATAAATGACCTAGTTGAATTTCCCAATAATTAAATATATAATAACAGTCCTAGTTCGAAATTCGATTGTTGTTTTATGTCTTCTTGAAATTTAATACCATCTTTAATAGATAACATTTTCAATTCAATTCGGAATCTAATTTGGAATGCTAGTACAATCCTACCTCAATCGACTCCATCTCTCATAAAATAAGTAGAAAAACAAAAACTTGTCCTCAAGCTTTCACCTCTCTCTTCCTTTCTTATTTTTTTTCAACTAAAGATTTATTTCTTGATACAATCTCACCATGAAAGTGAAATTCCAATCTAAGATGAATTACACAACTTCCTCCATTTCATAAATGTAGCTAAGAAAATTGCGAAATTTCTTACACATGGACATTCTAATGGGTCACCTTGTACCTATAGAGTGTAATATGGTGGAACCCAATATATTTCATGTGGTCTTATCTGGTGAACTCATAGAATGTTAAATGATGCCTCTATCATTTTGTTTCATTTTATTAATCTTGAAGTTGAATTATAACTAAAGTGCTTTCATAAAACTTGAGAGTACACACAATACCATTTTTGGTTCCTAACATCTTTCCAATCATAATAGGATTTCCTAACCCAGTGTCATCACTGAACTTTCCTTGTCTCATCCTCCGTTTGAGGAGTCATTTCAAGTCTTTTTCATAATTCGTCAGTGAATTATATGGTAATTTATTTTTTTATTTTTTTTGGAAAATACGGTGGTGATTTTGAATTCCTTATGTAAGGAATCATGGAGGCAACAAACATAGTGGAAATAATAAAATTTTCCACATTTTCTATAAGAAAATCTCTTCAATAATGATATATTCAAATGGAGAGTGCACGAGGTATACCTTCTCATGGACCAAGTCTGATGACGTCCTCCTCACATGTGGTGTTCTTTGATACTCATGTGCACAGAGGACCCTCATTGACATCCTCTGGATGCAGTCACTTGGCACCGACATCTCTATGAAGTCCAAATGGATGGACCAAAACTCTTCATCATGTTTCCTGAGCTGGTAGGAAGGAGATGCTTCTTGCTTGGTGACATGTTAGTGTCACGACCATTCTCCTCCTCTCTATCTCTCAAGTATGATGAAGAGTAGGGTTCACGTACAAAAGCGTAACTTTTTGATCCGGTCATCATGCCCCTATAAATAGGAGAGGCAAGGAAGAAGGGTTTCCAAAACCTTAGGAAAGGAAAGGGTGTGGCTACATTTAAAGCAGGTGACTCATGGCCATTTAAACAAACATTTAGAATATTCTAAATCACAAAATTAATTAATTAATTAATCATAATAATTAATAAATTAGTTTTACTCACCTAGTTGTAAACTCTAACTGATCACTTGGGGTTAACCAATTGACTTATCATATAAGTCAATCATTTAAATACAATCAATTGGCTTAAACCTTTTAACCAATGATCTTAGATTATATTATAATATTATTCGATTTGATTAACTAAATATTTTAGTAATCAATATAACTTGAAATATTTTTTGTCGTCCAAAGTTGTACTCCTACTCTAGTGCATCCTAACCATGTGACTCTATACAGTCCAAATCACATTAGCAGTGATGTTCATAATCCAATTATGAATTCACATGTAATGATTGGTATCTAGAAAGACTTCATTACTACCCAAGTAATCAGAGAAGTTGGAGAACAACTTTAGTCTAGTATTATGACCAGTGTTATAGTAATTGGGTAATCCATTTGTCTTTGATATCTAGATTGAATCTGAGATATGGAAACATTATGATCTTTAATGCTTATTCTTTTTTTTATTGATCTAGAGTAGACTACTTGATATATACATGATATCAAGATCATATATAGAATTAGAACAATATCATACAATTCATAGAATCACTCATCAAGTGGCCAGGATACCACTCCAATGGGAGGCATGAATTTCATATATGTTACTCACTATAATCCACGTGTCACAATGCACCTAAGCACTACTTGTATAGCAACCTTTATTCAAGGTCGCGTTCAATAATGTTAAAGCACACTAGGCAATATGTGATCATTGTAGTGACTTCAACTCTAAGGACCATAGTAAACTATCATTCTAATCACCATTATTGGCTTCCATGTTATGCTTGTGTCATTATATCATAACTGAGACATACATACCAACATATACATGATAGGTGTAGATAATTAGAGCATTATGCTACTAGATTAAGTCTCAATCAGATAGAGGATATCAAACATGGTTTGTTGTGCATAGTCTATGATTTGGTGGTTGATTGGGATGTCACGTCCAATATTTATAAGTGAGTAGTCTTACAACATCGTCAAGAGGACATGATATGGAATTTTATGTCAAAAAGACAAAGGAAAATGGTGTTGAAATATATTTTTATGGTGATGAAATATAGGTGATGAAATATGGTAAATATAGGAATTTTATGTCAAATAGGTATTTTCCATGCATGGACCAAGTCAAGGGGACAAAAGGAAATAGTGATGAAATATAGGTAGATGTTAATAGTACGGATGTAGGACTATGCAACACTTAATTTGTTTCTTAGGCTAAAACATGTGTTTGTATGGTAAAATATGAATGTCATTTCAACATGAGAGCACAATGTCTAATTGTTGTTGTTAGATTGAGCAACATTCCTTTCTGAGACTAATGGGTTTAAAATTGGATTCAGATATGCTATTCCTAAAGATATTTTCAAGGTTTAGGAAACCTTTTTATATTTAAATTGATGGTCAAGTTAGAAAGCTATCCATAAAAAATATTTCTCATGATTTAGAGAAACTTAAGGCTGAGTTTTTGTTGTCAACAAGTGTATTTTTAAGGCTTATATGTGTGGTAGGCTCAAATAATGAGATCAGTCATACAAGCTTTTAGTGTACCATTCAAATGATTTAAGAGAGACTCTAGTTACAAAATATCCTAAGGATCAATTTTGAAATCCTTTTGAAGAAAATTATGAGACCAAAAGGATGAAAATTTGAAACTTTAGGTGAGTTAAAATTTGAGGGTAAATTTTGGCAGCCTACCAACACTGTATGGACCGTGATATTTTTTAAAGATTGTTTGATGAAATGTTGGTATCCTGAAATCATAGTGTAGGTTTTAGGAAATGAAAGCTAGTTTGATCTAATTTTCCAACCTTAGAACAAGACGTAGGCCATGAGATGATTTTGGATATTTTCACATAGATTTTATATGAATTTTTGGGAGATTTTTTCTAGGTAACTATAAATTTTTTAAAACATGTAAATTGATAGTAAGAAAAGAATATTCTATGGAAGACAATGACAAATGACTATAGTAATAATGTAAGCATGAAAGATAAACATATTCTCTTCAATCTATGAATTTAGATGTGATTTATGTTTTCACTTAAGCATGACTAGTACATGAGGGTGAGGGTCCTTAACTTCTTCATATGATGTTGACACTTAAATAGGCTAACTCTTTCTTTAGATTTTGTATTATTCTTGATACACCATGTGACTATCAATGCTATAAAATAGTTGTTATTTTTACAATAGGGGTGCTCTCACGGACTTTAGATGTCAAACATTATGTATTGATGATACCTTTACTAACAAACACGTGCCTCATCCCAACACCCAAAATGAGTGTTGTCATTTGTTTTAAGGACACACAGGTTCATAGGAGCATGAGGTGAAAGTTTGTAAATTTTATTCATTTATATGCAATCCCATAATAGAATGGTAGAGATACAAAGAGAAAGTGGGAAACCCTAAGTGAACATGCAATGTTCCCCACCATTCAAAACTGATCAACCATGTAAAAAAACCACCATGTATGTATAGGAAAATAAATGATATTGCTCATGGTGGAAGACTGCCTTTTTGTTGGTACTTTTTTATATGTTTTTTATTTTCTTGTCTTTGGTAGCAATGTAGGAAATAAAAGGAAAATAAAAAGGATATGTGAAAAAAAAACATAATAGAAAATGATACTTGAGAAAGAAAAAAAGAATTTAAATTGTCTAAAATCTCTAATAGAGTCACCATACTAATTTACTTGTCAAGAAAAAGTTTACAAAAGGGTGAATCTAGTGTGGTCGCTTGAAAATTAAAAATGGAATGATGATATTCCCTAAGAGACAATAATATGATGATTGTAATTGAACATCTTGTAATGATGTGATTATTAATAAAGGTAATTTCCAATTATTATGTTTGTTTTAATATGAGATAATGAATAAATATAATAATGTCATAAGAATGTATGACTCAATACATGTGAATTCAGGTTGAGTACCAGAAAAGGAGATCATGATTATGTTAAGAGTATTCATTCTTGTCTTAGTCCCTAGTCATATATTATTTTAGATACTAGGAAATCAATAATACATCAAGACTAGTATGTGTGTTGATTGATGACCATGTCTCATTAGTCATGATGTCAGATATCAAATCAAACACATAGGTAATTCTTATGAATACATGTAATGGATAGGTCACTTTAAAAGAATGATGTTACTTGATGACATATGTCTTCATTTAGGAACCTAAACAATGAGATCATATTTATGATAAGAGTACACACATTCTTATTATGTTCCTATTCGAATATTAACGTGGAAGCCAAATGGATGAAAATAATACACAAGACTAGAAGGTGTGTTGACTGATTACAAGGTCTCATTAGTCATGATATTAGATATCAAGTCAAACACATAGGTTTATGTTACAACTCCAATTCTTGGGTTCATATTGTTTGAGATGCAATTTCTCCCATGACATATATGATTAAGAAATTGTATGTTTATGTGTAATGAGTGGATTCCTTTGTAAATATTTCCTTGAAATATATGATTTCATGGACCCTATTAAGTTAATGAGCCCAAGATGATAAAAAGAGAAAGAAAATTAAAGGAATCAAATAATGCATAAATAAGAGAAGAAATTGAGATAATAATGAAAATATAAGAGATATGTGGAAAGATGTATGATTGAGTCATCACGGATGAAATTTCAAATCTACAAGGTTTTAATGGTAAAAGGAATCCAAATAAAGAGAAAAAAAGATTAAGAGAGAGAAAATATGTATAAAATATGCCTTTTTAATTGATAACTTGCATATAAAGAAAAGTCTATCACGTTTTCAAACTTGGGTCCCAAACTTGGTATACAAGTAGATTAAGTCATCGGAGACTTTCCTCTAAAATTTGGGACTAAAAGGATAAGTGGTTTATGATATATGATTTTTTAGAAGATTTCCTAAAGTAGAGAGGATTCAACAATGACTGTACCTAGGATAAGGCTATTTTTTAGATTTTAATTGAATGTGTGGCATGACAGTCATTGGATCTAGGATCCAACAATGACTGTACCTTCGCTCACCATAATGGAACAAGGAAAGGAGGAACATGGTAACATGATTTTAGGATCAATTTCCTTGCTGACTAATGCATGAACGTCCATGGGGACTCTCCCATTGTGATTGGGATCCTATTCTGAGTTGAACGGTCCCCAACTTTAACTATCCTCGAATGGGACTAGTGTTCCCCCAATTGTAGGAGGAACCAAGTTTTAGGAAGGGCGAGGCTACACCTCCCTTGCCCCCGCCTCCTATAAAAGGGGCCCTAGATCTTTCACGATTTTAGGGTACTCTTTCCACGAGACGCTATCCTTGCAAGAGGAATTGGGTTGTTGAGAAGGGGCATCGTCCCCAGGCCTGGCATACTCCCTGACTTGGGGTGGCGGCAGCTCAAGGGGCAGCTAACCCCGATCACCAGTAGGGGTATCAAGGAGGTCTACGAGTTAAGATTAGGAGGGAAAAGTGTAGGGAGCTTTCGCATGAGGGTCCGAAGCTATGAGGACAAAAGTCAATGAGTGGGTTGACCACCCATGGCGTTGGTGTGCGAAGATCTGAGAAATTAGATCATCAGGGGGTTGAAGAAGAGAAAATGGGGTTTTCCATCCCTGCCCTCAAATTCAAAACAGAATGTGAACGGACAAAGATGTCTTTTGGCCTGAGTTTCATCTTAACCTTGTGGGGTCAGGTTGGGAACGTGGCGACACATGAGTGGCTATGACTATCCACCATGGAAATGAGGTAAAATGTGCTCTTTTCTGACCTGACACTTTCTGATTGGCCGAAACACATTCCATCTTGTAAAAATTACAAGAATTAGTAGGAATGTTTGATAATGGCAAATTATATATGAAATTTATCAGAAGAAGGCAAGGATAAAAATAAGTTTGAGGCCTGAAACTTCTTATAATTTGAAAAGTATATAAAATTGTCTTCTTTAATGATTTTATTGATGAAAAACCCTAAGATGAGATGATAATTTGATTTAATCAGGTTTATTGGTTGTTTTGAGTAAATATTAACTTGTTGTTAATCAAAAGGATGTTTTAGATCTATGAGTGATGCTGTTTGTTATTAATTGGCCTAATCTAGGGTTTCATGTATATAAAGTGCATTAATGGGGTTAGAAACCCTAATTTAGGTGTTAGTGACTTTTAACGAATTATATTTTGAGATCCTATGTATGATATGAAGTTAAGGTTAATCCTAAGACAAATTGATAATAAACAGGGTTTAATATGAATAAGTTGAGTAATTAGGGTTTTGTATATATGTTGATGTTTTAGGGTTTTGTTGACCTAAAAAGGATACAATTTGAGAAATTGATATAAGAAGCCCTAATGAATCCTAATGAGACTTAGAAATGTCCCAAGTCAATAAAGAGTTATTTGGGAGGTAATGTCAACAAATAGGTGTTATACATGTTTTCAGGATCAAAGGTTTCTTGATTTGATTGCTTACCTTTCTTGATTGGAAATATCATCAAATTTGGATATCTTGCTTCACTTGACTCATTATTAGTTATGTGGTTACACTTATGACTAACCGCTCTAGTTTCACAATGATTTCTGAGGTTTTATCAGTTGCTTAGAAATAACTACTTGGTTGACTTTTATTTCATGCAACTGTAAAGTGACTATGACTATCACCATAAATATATGTGCATGACTATCTCAGATCCTAGTCCTCCTCTATAGCTTTGGTGATGATGATATGGATGACCTAGTACATGGTCTACCCTTGGGGTAGGATCATCAGGTGGTCATGACTCGATGTGTTAGTCTACCCTTGGGTAGGACCATACGGCTACACAGCCCTAGGTCGTGGTCTACCTATAAGGTAGGATCATAGGGGATATTTGAGATCTACCATATGAGAGAGGTAGTATCCACGTCCATTGTAGGGACAACACAAAGGCAAGGACATGTAGGGATTGAGTAGTTATGTTTAAAACTTAAAGTTTGATTTGTTAAATCATAATTTGATTACAAAATGTTGTCATAATTAGATGCAAGATTTTGGTTCCCCCACATACCAATATAATTAATTATACTAACTGTCATTTTGTTTGTCGACGTTTTAGGTTTATCAAAAAGTGGATATTCCTGTAAAGTGACATTGAACGAATAAAGATCAATAAAGAATTTGAGGATTGTAGATAGATAGTTTCTTATCTGGGTAAGGTCCCTCAAATTCTATATTTTGCAAGGTATGTGAAAAGAAATTTTTTATCCTATTTTAAGCTTAGTCTTTGGTAGAATTTATTAGTTATTAATTATTATTTGTGTAACAATTGATCCTATGTTGGTTCTGTCTTCTTGGTATTCCTTAATTGGGGGTTACCAAGAAGTGGGTCATTACATTTGGTATCAGAGCATGGTTTTCCATTAATCTCTAATAATTATTAATTTTACAAACTCTTCAGAACCCAAGGGAGTTATTAGAGGATTTTCTAATGATGGAGGTGTTTAGAAAAGAATCACAATCTAGGTGTTAGCAAGATTTCCTCTACCCCTCTAGTCGATCTATGAGGACTCCTAGATTCTGTGCGACTGCCTAGCTAAAATTAGAGGATTTGACTCAAAATAAGATACCTCTAGGTCTTCTCTCATCTATCTTCATCCCTTCTCTACCCTATTCATTGATTACCTTTAAGAGATTAGGGTTTCTCTCTATCCACCACCCTCTTGAGTTTAGGGTAAGTATGATAATGATTAAGGAATCCTCCACCAAATAATAAAAAACATGTAAGAAAGATGTCATGGACATAAGCTTTTGATAATTACAAACTCAAACTAATTTTAGTTACATGCTTAGGTTGCATGTCTAGTGTTGTTGTTCCCTCAGGAGAATGCTGGGGTTAGACCATCTTGTAGGAAGATGAGGAAAGAGTTATCTTTGGAGGAAGAAGCCTCCAAGAAGAGGAAGAGACCTGACACATCCTCTGAGGATGATGGTCAACCCAGAACCTTAAGTGGTGGATAGAGAAATAAAAGACACGATGGGTTGGATATCATAGTTGACCATGAATGCACATATGTGGGTTTGAAATGCATGCTTTATGTAAAGGCTTTGAATATAAATGAGAAACATAGACTATGTGTGGTTGTTTGACCCTTGGTGCCTTGTGGTAACCCAAACTTAGGTGGGTCATGCTTGTTAAGGGTGAGGGATAGCTCCCTCATTGAGAAGATTAGTGATGGCCATATAGGAACCCTAACGAGCATATATGAGTAGGAAGAGGCATGCACCTACGTAGAAGTAAGTGACAACAAGGTTGGCAGTAGGTTTTAGACCTAAGCCAGATAGGTTATGCCTAATGTTTTATGAGATAGGCATGCAAAGCTTCAGATGATCTTAGCCAAACATTAGTTTTGATAGTATGTTTCAACCAGTGCGGATAGGCGTGTATCCTTAAGAGCTTGACCCATTTTTTGAGAGTGAATCTCCAGTGGTAGGACTAATTATAGGGTTAGCTTTAGAGAGAGGACAAGACATGATGAAGAAGGTTGGATACCTAGACTACGAGACATGATGAATCATGAGAAATTGGGTATGATATGGCCTAGAATGGATGACCCTAAGTAGATATATGTCGTTGCCTAATGCACAATCCTGAGAAGCTTGTCATACCATGGATGCCTTTAGAGGAACCAAACCCTGGAGAGAGAAAGAGGATTCCTAAAAGAACATTCAGATGATATAAGTGCCTACCTTAGGGGTGTAGGAAGGAGAGTTCCATAGACCCTGAAGGGGTATAGTAACAAGTTGTGAGGCCTTGCCTAGTTGGTTCCTGGTGTAGGACTCTAAAGGTTGTTCATGTGGAAGAGTGTTAGGATGTGTATGACCTATCTGGTATAGGTTTGGTTCATGGTTTTACAACTGAGCATGTAGCTAGACAGATGATGCATAAGAGGTGAACCTGGGGTTCCTAGACCAAAGAGGGGAAGTAGTAGTATCTGGTGCATATGATGCTCACAAGGCTGTATGAGTTCATGGAAATTTAGCATGGCACCCCCCATGTTTTAGAGAAAAAGGAATCCCTACTTGGATAGAGTTGTTTGTTTGATGAACCAGTCACATAAGTTGGTGGAATATGTATATGTGATATTGGTCCAACCTTGAAGAATGATGAATACATATGACATACCAAGGAACTTAGCATGGTTTAATAGGTTGTCTTCTTGCTAGATATATGCATAAGTATCATGTTAGGAGCTAAGTATATACATGATGATGTAAACCTTGGAGGTAAGGACGTTTGTGACCTTTGTTACTATCAAGAGATAGTTTTCTCCCATCCTGGGAAGGGATCCATCATGTAGGGTGAGTACCATATTTTTTTTAGGTTTGAGGTAACCTTATGAGGTCACTTGTAGGGGCTTGATGAGCTAAGTGTAAGGGCACATAATGTGAGCATAAATCTATGGACCCACGTGTGACCATCTCTAAGGGGAATGAGGATATGTTACCATGGAGGTAACCTATATGGGGCCAGATCGAGATAGGTAGGTCACCATGATTTCCATGAAAGGAATATAAGTTTGACCATGAGTGTCCAGAGAGATGATGGAGAATTGGGTGAGGATTCAAGGATGAGATGTGCTTGAGTATCAACATAGGAACCACGAGCTATAGTAGAATCCTTAGTCAACACTAAGGTGAAGTAGGGCTAAGACCGATGGGAATAGGAGCTGTATGTTCCTTCAATGCACAAGACCATAGGGTCGTGAGGTAACAACTACCTTTTCCTGAGGCCCATGGGTTATTTAGTTGGTCACCTTCATGAGTTCATGAGGCCTAATAGGTAAATGTGAGAGGCACTCCCTAGATGCATAAGGTTTAGATCACCCCAAAAGTATAGACACCCTAGAGACCTTGAGGTAACGACTAAGGATTGTACATAAGGGGGTTGTTAAGATCCAGAGGTGATGGAAAAGTCTTCCCATGGGTGTAGACCCATAATGATGTTCATGGTGAGGAGTCATGTGTTGTATGTCTCAACTTAGATTGGAAAGAGTGACGGTGATGTGTGATGCACCATTTCTACTCTTGGAACGGGATGAACTCTATATTTGGAATACATCCGAATTCTTATTTAATCTTGTTAAGAGTGTTAGTGATAGGACAAAATGCATGCCATATACTAAAGATAGAGGTGATATTAGTTGAAGCCCTTATTTGATGAGGATAGAGGAAGTACCACACCCCTTGAAGAATATGCTGGATAGGTGATTTGAGAGCATAAGAAGAATAAGGGTATTCTATGAGTTATAAGTTTGGGTTTGATAACCAAGGCGATGAGCTCCAAGTTTCTTGACTCAGTCTACCTAATACTGAGATAATGATGTTGAGTGGAGTATATGAAGGTTTATGTCTTCACCATCCTCTGGCATATAAGGAAGTTTATGTGATAACAAGATGTTCTCAACTGAATATAGCTCAAGTGTACAACTGTCTTGTTCAGCCAGTAGAGAGACTAGAAGAGGTTGCTTGATGAACCCTGTGATTGTTAGGAGACTTGACCTATGTGGCTAACACCCAGATACAACCAGACTCATCGGTCAAGTTGGTGGTTACTCTGTTATCAGCCTAGAGATTGATAAGATAAAAGGGTTGTTTTAAGAACCTCAGATACACCTCTCAGGAGAAGGTGGTGAAACCCACTACTAGAGTGTTTTAGGGTTTTTGAGGAGTCAACCTTGAGGAGTCAAGTCGTGCAAGAAGCTCATGATTTGAAGTACACCGTACACCATGCTACTACCAAAATGGTTAAGGTTTGTGCTGGTACATGGAATAATGATTTAGAGTTGCATGTGTCTAGTTGTCGTACATGCCAGAGGGTGAAGGCTGAACGCTAGTAACCCAGTAAATTGCTATGAATAATGAAGAGTCCCCAAAAAGGAATGGAAGTAGACCACCATGGACATTGTGGTGGGTCTCCCCTGAACCAAGAAAGGTCATGATGTGATACGGGTTATGGTAGATCACCTTACCAAGTCGACACATTCCAGTATGACAAGATATGGATGAATCATATATTTGAGAGAGAGATGCTTTGACTGCAAAGTAATTCATGTTCAAATGGTATCGAGTATGGACTTAAGTTTTCTTCCATGTTGTGGAAGTAGGTGTAAGAAGAACTCGATGCTACATTGAAATTTGGTATAACATATCACCCCTGACTGATGGATAGTCAAGAGAGTATGATCCTAACTTTAGAGGGTTTGATGAGAGCATGTGTGCTCGGGGGTGATTCATGGTAGTAGTTCCTACCCCTAACATAGTTTGCTTATTATGATAGCCACCATATCCAATATTGGGATGTAAGAAGCTTATAAGAGAGTCTGTGTTGGTCACCACATCATTAGGATGATGTCAGAGAGAGGACCTTGTGAGGTCAAAGACACCATAGTGTATGAAGATGAAGTCACTTTGATCAAGAAATGGCTGAGAAAGCGTAGGATTGATAGGAGTCGTGAGCTGATGCAAAGTAGACTGACATGCAGTTTACCGTTGGTGAACATGTGTTATGAAAACACAACCCCTCTAAGCTATAGCTGAGAAAGATGAGTCCCCGATACATGGGTCCATTTGAGATGGATTGGTGGAGTTGCTTATGTTTAGCCTTACCACTCAGGATAGCATGATGTATGACGTATTTCACGTATCTGATCTATAGCACTATGTCATGTACCCTAGCCATGTGTTGAGCATTGACCCTACTAAACTCCAAGGGAGGCCGACTTACCCTGAGTCACCTATGAGGGTATGAGATACCAAGGTGAGAGAGAGCTCTGGAGTAAAGGACAAAAGATGATAAGGTTCTTTGGAAGCACCACGGAGAGTATGAAGCCACATGGGAGCTGATGATGGACATGGAAAAGTCTTATGCTGAATTGTTTGTATGTTTGGTGGAATTTTGGGGGTAAAATTCCTATAAGAGGGGAAGGATATTACAACCCCAATTTTTGGGTTCATATGGTTTGAGATGCAATTTCACCCATGACACTTATGATTAAGAAATTGTATGATTTATGTGTAACGACTGGATTTATTTGTTAATATTTCCTTTAAATATATGATTTTTTGGACCCTATTAAGTTAGTGAGTCCAAGATGATAAAAAGAGAAAGAAAATTAAAGGAATCAAATAATGCATAATAAGATATGAAATTGAGATAATAATGAAAGTATGAGAAACATGTGGAAAGATGTATGACTGAATCATCATGGATAAAATTTCGAATCCACAAGGTTTTTAATGGTAAAAGGAATCCAAATAAAGATAATTAAAGAGTAAGAGAGAGAAAATATGTATAAAATATGCCTTTTTAAGTGATGAATTGCATATGAAGAAAAATCTCTCATACTTTCAAATTTGAGACCCAAACTTGGTACAAAAGTAGATTAAGTCATCTTGGACATTGCTCTAAAATTTGGGACTAAAGGATAAGTTATTTAGGAGATATGAGTTTTGGAAGATTTTCTAAAGTAAAGAGGATTGAATTAAATGTCACAATTATTTAAGGCTATTTTTTGGATTTTAATTGAATGTGTGGCATGATAGCCGTTGGATCTAGGATTCAACGATGACTGTACCTTCACTCACCACAATGGAACAAGGAAAGGAGGAACATGGAAACCTGATTTTAGGACCAATTTACTCGCTGACCGATGCATGAGTGTCAATGGGGACTCTCCCATTGTGATTGGGATCCTTTTCTAAGTTGAATGATCCCCAATTTGAAGTGTCCTTGAGTAGGACTAGTGTTTCCCCAATCACAGGAGGAACCAGGTTCTGGAAAGGGTGAGGCTACACCTCCCTTGCCCCCAACCTCCTATAAAAGGGGCCTTA
Source organism: Alisma plantago-aquatica (assembly GCA_963693085.1). Lineage (NCBI taxonomy): Eukaryota > Viridiplantae > Streptophyta > Magnoliopsida > Alismatales > Alismataceae > Alisma > Alisma plantago-aquatica. Next base: position 131,548,838 of record OY856415.1, read on the forward strand.
TCTCTTTCACAATTTTAGGGTTCTCTTTCCATGAGAGTCTATCCTAGCAAGAGGAATTAGGTTGTTGAGAAGGGGCATCATCCCCTGACCTGGCATACTCCCTGACATGGGGTGGCGACAGCTCAAGGGGTAGCTAACCTTGATCACCAGCGGGGGTATCAAGGAGGTCACAAGTTTAGACAAGGAGGGTGAAGCCTAGGGAGCTTTCACACGAGGGTACAAAGCTATGAGGATGAAAGTCAAAGAGTGGGTTGACCACCCATGGTGTCGGCATGAGAAGATCAGAGAAATGGGATCATCAGGGGGTTGAAGAAGAGAAAAGGGGATTTTATGCCCCCACCCTAAACTTTGAAACAAAACATGAACGAGCAAAGATGTCATTTGGCCTGAGTTTCATCTTAACCTTGTGGGGCCAAGTTGCGGACGTGGCGACACATGAGTGGCTATGACTATCCACCATGGAAATGAGGTAAAACATGCTCTTTTTTGACCTGGTGCTTCCTGATTGGCCCAAACACATTCAATCTTATAAAAATTACATTAATTCGTAGGAATGTCCAATAATGGCAAATTATATATGAAAATTTATCAGAAAAAGGCAAGTAATCCAATAAAAATAAGTTTGAGGCCTGGAACTACTTATAATTCGAAAAGTACATTAAATTGTCATCTTTAATGATTTTATTGATGAAAAACCCTAAGATGAGATGATAATTGGAGTTAATCATGTTCCTTGTTTTTTTTGAGAAAATATTAACTTGTTGTTAATCAAAAGGATGTTTTAGATCTAAAAGTGACCATATTTGTGATTAATTGGCCTAATCTAGTTTTCATGTATATAAAGTGCATTAATGGGCATAGAAACCCTAATTTAGGGGCGAATGACTTTTAATGAGTTATATTTCAAGATCCTATGTATGAGATGAAGTTAGGTTAATCCTAAGCCAAATTGATAATAAAGAGTGTTTAATATGAATAAGTTGAGTAATTAGAGTTTGTATATATGTTGTTGTTTTAGAGTTTTGTTGACCTAAAAAGGTTACAATTTGAGAAATTGATCTAAGAAGCCCTAATGAGACTTAGAAACCTTGGAAAGTTGCCCCAAGTCAATAAAGAGTTGTTTGGGATGTAATGGTAATAACTAGGTGTTAACATGTTTTCAGGATCAAGGGTTGCGTGATTTGGTTGCTTACCTTGCTTGATTAGATATCTAATTGGATTTGGATATCTTACTTCATTTGACTCATAATTAGGTATGTGGTTACTCTTATGACTAACCGATCTAGTTTCACAGTGATTTTTGAGGTTTTATCAATTTATTAGAAATAACTACTTGGTTGACTTTTATGTCATGCAATTGTAAAGTGACTATGACTATCACCATAAGTATATGTGCATGACTAGATCAGCTCCCAGTCCTCCTCTGTAGCTTTCGTGACGATGAGATGGACGACCTAGTACATGGTCTACCCTTGGGGTTGGATCATCAGGATATCATGAGTCGATGTGTTGGTCTACCCTTAGGTAGGACCATATGACTACACATTCCTAGGTTGCGGTCTACCTGTAAGGTAGGATCATACGGGATATTTGAGATCTATCATATGAGAGAGGTAGTATCCATGTCTGCTACAGGGAAAACACAGAGGCAATGGTATATATAGATTGAGTAGTTATGTTTAAAACATAAAGTTTGATTTGTTAAATCATAATTTGATTGCAATATGTTGCCACAATTAGATGCAAGATTTTGGTTCCCCCACATACCAGTATAATTATTATACTGATCGCCATTTTGTTTGTCGGCATTTTAGATTTATCAAAAAGTGGATATTCCTTTAAAGTGACACTAAATGAATAAAACTCAATAAAGAATTAGAGGATTGTAGATAGATAGTTTCTTATCTGGGTAAGGTCTTTCAATTCCTATATTTGTTAAGGTATGTGAAAAGAAAATTTTTATCCTATTTTGAGTTTAGCCTTTGGTAGAATTTATTGATTATTTTTTATTATTTGCAAAACCATTGATCCTATTTTGCACTCTGACTTCTTGGTCTCCCAAAATAGGATCAATGGTTTTGTAAATAATCAAATATAATTAATAAATTCTAACAAAGAGTAAGCTTAAAATAGGATAAAATTTACTTTTCACATACCTTTCAAAAATAGGAATTTGGAACTTCTACCCACTATAGAGTTCTATCTAAATAAATGATTAACTTTATTCTTCACAAGTTCCACTTTACTATTTGTCCAATTTTAGATATTCCTAAAATGCCAACAAACAAAACGTCGGTCAGTATAATAAATTATAACGGTATGTGGGGGAACCGAAATCTTGCATCTATTTGTAACAACATAATGCAATCAAATTATTTCTTAACAGATCAAACTCTACATATTAAGCATAACTACTCAATCCCTACGTATGTTTGTCTCTATGATGTCCCTACAATGGACATGGATACTACCTCTCTCATATGGTAGATCTTAAATAGCCCCTATGATCCTACCTTATAGGTAGACCACGACCTAGGGCAGTGCAGTCGTATGGTCCTACCCAAGGGTAGACCAACACATCAAATCATGATAAGATGATGATCCTACCCCAAGGGTAGACCATATGGTAGGTCATCCATCTCATCATCCTCAGAGATATAGAGGAGAAATAGGATTTTAGCTAGTCATGCACATATATTTATGGTGATAGTCATAGTCACTTTGTAGTTGCATGAAATAAAAGTCAACCAAGTAGTTATTTCTAAGCAACTGATAAAACCTTGGAAATTGTTGTGAAACTAGAGCAATTAGTCATAAGCGTAACCATGTAACTATTTTGGAGATCTCAAAGAAGCAATATATCCAAATCCAACTAGGTGCCCAAACAAGTAATCCAATCAATCAATCAATCAAGCAAACATTGATCTTGAAAACATGTATAATGTCTAGTTGTCACAAACATATCCCAAACAACTCCTTATTAACTTGGGACACGTTTCCAAGGTTTCTAAGTCTCATTAGGATTCATTAGGGCTTCATAGATCAATTTCTCAAACTTTATCCTTTTTAGGTAAACAAACTCTAAAATAGTGTTTCTACTCATAAAAGCCCTAATAACTCAAATGGTCCACATTAAGGATCTTTTATACTCAAATTGGATTTGGAGCAACATATCTCTATCTTATTCATGGATTTGCAGAATTAAAACCATTAAAAGTCATAATTATCAAAATTAGGGTTTGTAGGCCCAGTCATGCATATTCATGTACATGGAACCCTAAATTAAGCCAATTATGCATAAAGATCATAATTTTAGACATAATTATCTCTTTTATAAACAACAATCTAATATTTGCTCATAACATCCAAAAATCATTATTAGATCTAATTATCATCAATTATTAGTGTTTTTCATCAATTAAACCATTAAAGATGACATCTTTATATCCTATTTGGATTTCAAGAAGAATCAGGCTTCCATTATATTTTTAATGGATTCCTTGCTTTTTTTTGATCAATTTTCATGTATAATTTATTTTCATCAGAGCATCCTAGAAATTTCTACACTTTTTGCAAGATTAAATACTCTTCTACCAATTAGGGTGTGCCATGTCAAAATTAAATATTGTTACCTCTAATTTCTGCATGGGCCAGCTGAGCCAATCAACTACAACCCCATCTACAGGTGACCTGCTCGGGTGGCAACCAAGGACAAGGTTCTGCGCAGGCATTCTTGCCCCTACGCCAAGAGTCTGGTGCTTCCACAACCTAGGGGGTATCAAGGTAAACTCATCGTTTCTCATCCCCTTCCTCCAGAGGCGACTATCTCCATTTCTATGTCGTGGGTAGGGTCAACCTCTATGTTGAATCCTCATTTTGGGGCCAGGCTGGGACAAAAGACCATGTAGGGATCTTCGACTGGGCCTCCTGAAGCTAATCGACACACCTATTATCAAAAGGGGTGGCTGCTTAAGGGTAGATCATGGCGCCATTGGTGGAGAACACCAGCGCGAGCAGGGATCCATCACAGGATGATCTCTAGGCAAAAAAGAAATATTAGGGATCTTTCTTGAGCTCGTTCGGTCACCTCCCTATTGCTTGGAGGGGACATGACCCCTTTTATAGACCTGGCTTGCAAGCTCCTATCCAAGGAGTCTGGCTCTGCAGGGACATCGAGGAAAACGTCATCACCTTCCAAAACCCCAAAACTAGGGTTGATTTAGTCTGGAATTCCCTCCCAAACAGATTGGGAGTAATATCCTCTCCAGTTGGGGATTGTGCAGTAAAAGGGGAGTGTGAGATGATCTCACCTACTGTTCCCCAGACCCAAGAGGTCGTTACAATTGGTCCACAATAATTAATATTGCAAATAATGTACCTAATTAATGATAGATTGGATGGTAATGAATCTATATATGAAATTGCTCAAAAAATGAGAGGAATCCAAAGAAAATATAATTAGAGTATAAATATGATTCCTATTCCAAAAATACATGCAATACATGTTTATATGTGATTAATAGAAAGGAAACTTAGATTTTATTTAATATAATGCTTAATTGAGTAGATTCATTTCTGTTGAGATACTGCCTAATCTAGACATGTATAATGAGGAAATCATTAATAATAATGAATAATTGATGTTTCTACATTGATAATCTCATAATGTATAGTTAGGGTTTTGGAACCAATGTGAATGTCTTACTATGATCTTAGTGCTAGCAATATGATCTAGGTATCATGTCTAATCTAATATGCTTAAGATGATGATTAGGTCACCTAATATGCATAACTAAAAGTTGTAATCTTATAAGTCATGATATGATGGAATTAGGGTTGTAACCCTAATCCGTTGTCCAATCACGAGACAATCCTAAACCCTAGTTTTAGATCGCATATAGATCTGATTAATGTAATATGAATATAGGGTGACCATATTTTAGATTGAATGATTTGAATGCTTGGATGTTTGGATGCATTCTTAAATTACATGTAACATTCTACATAGTTTCTGCAATGGCATAAGGTACATGGTTATTCTCATGCATCGAAAATTGAGTTTGTCAAGGTTTCTCGATGAGACTGAACGAATGATAAAATGCTTGCTATTTTATTTACTTCTTGCAAATTATAACGTTCCTATGAGTATCATGAAAAGTAAGTAACAATATTCTAAACCCTAAGTTAAATAGATCTTAAGGGTATTGCACACGAGCCCCATAGGGACAATGATTACACCTGAGGTAGTAGACCAGATATGGGTTAGAATATGAAAACAAGTTTATGTTCTTATGTGTAAGATAAATATGTTTTCTTATATGTGTACATGTGAATATTGGATGAACCCATGTATCAACATAGAAATATACTGAATGTGTATTTTTTTGTCAACATTTTAGGTATCAGGTATACTTGATTCGTGGACATGAGGTTACAGATAAAGATGTTGAAGACATTAAAATTATTCATGAAGGTTTAGATATAATGGTATATCATCATACATGTTGTGACGTCCCCGGATTGTCTAAAACTTAATATGATGTGTGATGTCTAAATTGAAACCCTCACCTCAGCAAGCATTCCAATTTAAACATCCCACACTAGGCTAAGAAGAAGAAATCGAGGGAGTCAGAAGTAAACAATCAGTAGCACACATACATGAACAATAAACAAACCACAACACATGTTCACCATTCAACATATAATTACTACATGAATTGTTACAACATTTGATATTACATATTGAACAACAACTACTAAACATATACATGTGCTACAGCTAAACAACAGGATCTTAAGACAACAGGTCCACCTGAACATCAGCTCGCCACACAACTCACAATTGTCCTGGATCTTCAAGAGCATAACCACAACCTAAAATAAAGATTACATGTTGTACACGTCAGCACAATATTCATGAATATTGTACTGAGTACGCCTACATGTCTTTTATATACCTCTCATCATATCTTGGCAATAAGACAAAACTAATGTACTTGGCAGTAACAGAAAAATATAAGAAAAGCGTATACTTGCACAAAGATATTCATTGACAAAAGAGAACACATATTTTAGGCTTATTTCCATCATATATCTCATGCATCTGCCCCTAGGGCTTTGATGTCTTTAGGCCTTGTCATATAAATCGTACATCTGCCCCTAGGGCTTTGATGTTACATCTGCCCCTAGGGCTTTGATGTTTGTCAATGCACTGTACTACCAAAGAGTTTAGTGCTATCATATGACATATCAGATATTTTATGTTTCATGTGTTCATAGACATAGGTATGGAAAATCAAGCAACATATCATGAAAGAACAATCATATCATACAATATCACATGCCAAGTATTTTACTACACATATAACACAAGAATATTGTATAATAAGCCAAGTAAGAGGTAATGGCATACCTTGATCAAGAACAAACCTAATCATCATATTCCTCATGTCAACTACATCTTGGTAAAACTTGATTAAGACAAGATCATGTACTATCATCATATTCCCATCATCATACATCTCATCTTAACCCTAATCGTGTTCATATTAGGGTTTTCTTATCTCATTATGATATCCTCATGATTACTTCTATTCTTAACTTAGGTTTATCTTACTGCTGTCATATTTCAGATTATAATTCATCAACTAGATATACTCATGTGTCACATTATTATGTGAACATATTTAACATTATGTCACTTCCTTAACCATATCAGGGTGACATCACATGTATTAAGGATGCTCTTCATATAACATGAATTATGTTCATCATTATGATCTCAGAATTAAAACTAAGGTTTCATATACTGATATGAGCTTACTCTATGAATTTCATCATTTATTGAGCATGTGTGCATTTATTGCATTTAACTTAGGGTTATTAGCCCTAATTAGCCATATGGAGACATGATTTCGTGCATCATCATCATAATCACTGACATACACTGAATTATAAGCATGAATATTGATTTACTGACATATTCTCATAATTGTAGGCCAATGTTTGATATTTATTATCCAACAATTAAGCATTTCAAAACTAATAAGATATCACTGATATTCATGCATCAAGAGCCTGATATTTTTCTTAATTGTGTTCTACTCATTTTTCTGAACATTTTGGTATATTGCTTGTAATTTTCTGATCAACATGCTATTTTCTACGAATTATATAAGATCTGGACTAAATCTGGGGGTTTACCTTTTTCGGCCAATGGCACTCCGCCACATATCCACCAAGGAGCGTTGGTTCTTTGCCTGAGCTGGCTGGTTCGTGTGCCTGGACCCGATCCATCTGATTGAGTGGGAGTCCAAACCGGTCTACTCCCTTTCTCTTTCTTGCCCTCACATGACGCAGACTCCGTGTCGTCTTCTGTTTCTATGCAACCTGGCCGCCGCCGCTTAAGCACAACCATGCTTGGTCTGGAGCTGGGTTTGGTTCTCGACCGCCCTCTCCTTCTTGGCACCACGCTGAACTCACCCCAGTAGGTGTCTCTACGCGAGTCCTCCTCGCAAGTCTGTGGGAGCACCGCCAAAGTCCCGAGCGGGACCCTAGTCTTCTGCCTTTCTTAGAAACGCCATTGTTGCCTCGCGCCCGTTTGCGTCATGTCGTGAAGCAAGTCAGTGTGAGGGAGGATCGATATACTGCTTCTCGTTCTCCTGATCGTACAACCGTCTCTATTTCTCATAAGTATGGAGGCTCCTTCACAGCAGCGCCATAAATGCTCTTCCTATGTCTACTATTGTTTCCGACCTCTGAACTCCTGTCGAAAGCTGCATCTCCTCTTCGAAGCCCACCCACGTGCGCCTTCTATTGGGAAAACGATCACCATCGCCGCACTGGTCTCCTACAGTAAAAGTAGGCTCCTTTACTCTCCTCATCTTGGCCAGTACCATCTGAAATGAGTCGGACTCATCTTTTCTCTACACTGGCATTGGATGGTTTTCGGTGGGAGATCAGCCATGATACCCTCCGACGAGCAAAAGGATTTGCTCTGCTCCGGGTGTGGGAATCGTGCACTGCTTGTCCAGACGCCATCGTTGGATGGATCTTCGGCGAGAGGTGGCCTTAAACGTTTCCTATCCTTCCCTCTCATCTCACCTGTAAACTAGGTGGAGAAACATTGCAACAAAGGAAGTGGGACTCCCCCCGCTCTGGTTTTCCCCCGAATGAGGGGTCATCACAGATCTCTCTACACATCAGATTTGTTTAGCTATTAGAAACTGCTCCTCAGCCCACTATGGGCATCCTTGGTATCGTGGGAGCGCATTGCTCCGAGACTGGCCATAACTACCACAAAGAGGATGACTTCTTCAACCATTCTATTTCATCTAAGACTGCGTCAGGGTACTACTCACTAGGCTAAATCGTGGCTACATCACCCACAGCCCTCCTGGTCCAAACATGACGTGAAGGATTTGTGAGGGGAGGGTTGCTTGACACAAGGTGTAATACAAACTTAGATTTTATAACTATCTACCTTGGTACACAAGTAATACCTCAATTACGCATAAAATTAGAAAAACCTGATCAAGTTGTCAATATCAATTGACATTCAACCATACCAAAGAACTTAGAACTCCCCAAAACAAACCATCATGCATGACTTCGATTATGTCATTGGACATTAAAGGATTCCAAAAGTCCACTCCATCACATCCTACACACCTTAAAAGATATTTTGTCCTCAGAATTAAAGCAAAAACCACTTTGTCACATCATATATATCTTAAAAGAACTTTCGTCCTCGAAATTAAACAATACTCATACTTTTAGGGAAAACTTTATCCTGCCTTCATCCACATGTAGGCATTATTCTATGTGTAGCATATCCGCAAGGTTACCTAGAACCATGTATCCAAAGCCCTATTAGGGGTTTTACAACCATCTTGGTGTACAAACACTCTATTCAAGTTTGAACTCAAGGTTTAGAAGCTTAGGTTATGTCATGTCATATTTCATGTTATAGGATTTGCATCCTTATCTTTACACACACGTAAGGGTTCCCACATCATATTACCATGTTCTAAAGGAGTTAATTAGGATTAACTCATACATCAAGGCGTCATCAACATTATGTTGTGTTAATTATCAAACTGTATATTTCATCTTTCTTATGCACTAAGATTAACACCTCATGTAACATGTTCTGTTCGTATGATCTTATTTCATTGCTCAAAATAAATTACAACATTTAGTAGTGAATTCATCACAAGTTAACCAACAAAATCACATTGTCGTTATTCATGTATATGGTTAACCATTTATGCATAAAGAACTATTAAACCATCTCTAGATTTCCATCTGATCATGTCTATATATCACGTCTTGAGATTAGATCACATCCTTACATATATAATATCATGGTTGTGCTAAACAAACATATGTGAGTGGCTTGACAAACACATATTAAAACTTTATCTAGTCCAACTGAGGTTCTCCCAACCCTTATTCTGAGGGTGGTGTCATGCTCAATCTCTTTGAGCTCACTCAAATCTATGAGTATCTCATAACACAACTTTATCTTTCCTTTATTAGCCTAGGGTTCTCGGATTACCTCATTGGAACTAGTGATAGCCTTACAAGATCTAGCCATATAAGCACAAACCAAAACATGCTATGACATAGTCTTCATAGGTCTTCTACCCATAAAACATCTTACCCAAATCTCTCTAATATACACCACTAGATTCCTATGTCAGAAACCACCAACCCGAGCATGAGGCTTCAAAGAAAGTAAACATATACCTCCTCCAGGGTCTTGGGACTCACTCTCCCTCACCCAAATGGTAAGATCTCATATTCGTATTCACATATGCACATATGACCAGCCTCTCTCTATCTCTAGGGTTTGGTCCTCCCAAGGACATCTAGGGTTCAAGAAAACTGTAGGAATCATGCATAAAGCAACTCAACTCAATCACTCAGGAGTATTCTAGTTTAGGACATATCATATCATATATTTCTTGTATTTCTCATATCATGGAGTCTAGGTTCTCTGACCTTCTCCCTGTGGGTCTCGCTCTCTCTTGAGCTAACCCCAAAACTGGTCCTAACACTAGAGGTCCTCCTTCATAAAAGAGCTTGAGGCTCATGCTGACTCATAACCTTGTCTTAACTTATCATATCTTATCTCATAAAAGAATGCATACTTGCATCATCGAAACTTATCTCAAAACCTCAAACCTAACTCAAGTCCTCAAAGACAAACATAACTCAGCATAACCATCTTATATCATCTATATAAGACTTACATCATATCATCTAAACTTATTTCATATACTCCATCTATCATATATTCTAACAAGGCTCTAGACATCTAATCTAGAACTACACTCTCTTCTAGACTGATGTCATTCACTTTCACTTAGGTTGCATGACCACCTCCTACTCGTACATGTGTGGGGACACATTTTTGTAATACATATACATAATAAAATATTACATAGTTTTTCTCCGATAAAACAAGCGTCAGAGAAAACTATCGAGGTTCGATTCGTATGGAATCAAAAACCAAAACCAGAAATGAGTGTCCCACACATAGTAGAGAGTCCAGTGTCATGAAAACTAGTGAAAAGGGTGAGAAGAAGGGGTAGACTAGTGTGGCTATGCTAGACATCGTGCGCAATATGTCTAGGGTTTTTTTTCCTTTGATGCACGTCATTTCCAAATAGTGCAACGTCCCATACCACTGCACTACAAGGAAAGAACGACTTCTAAGGACTTGCTACACAACAAGCACTAGTCTAGACCTAGTTCTCGGACATCTAGGTGCTAACCTAGAGGCTAGGTCAGATCTAGTCTCTAAAAGATGACTATTCTAATCCTAAAGATTATTAAGTTCAAGGTTCTTTATTGAGTTGCATAATGAGCAAATGTCAGGCTTTGTTATTGTTCATGCTCTGATACCACCTGTGACGTCCCCGGATTTTCAAAAACTTAATATGATGTGTGACGTCTAAATTGAAACCCTCACCTCAGCGAGCATTCCAATTTAAACATCCCACACTAGGCTAAGAAGAAGAAAATTAAGGGAGTCAGAAGGAAACAATCAGTAGTACATATACATGAACAATAAACGAACCACAACACATTTCACCATTCAACATATAATTACAACATGAATTGTTACAACATTTGATATTACATATTGAACATCAACTACTAAACATATACATGTGCTACAACTAAACAACATGATCTTAAGACAATAGGTCCACCTGAACATCAGCTCGCCACACAACTCACAACTATCCTGGATCTTCAAGAGCATAACCACAACCTAAACAAAAGATTACATGCGGTACATGTCAACACAATATTCATGAATATTGTACTGAGTACGCCTACGTGTCTTTTATATACCTCTCATCATAGCTTGGCAATAAGATAAAACTAATGTACTTGGCAATAACATAAGAATATAAGAAAAGCGTATACTTGCACAAAGATATTCATTAACAAAAGAGAACACATATTTTAAGCTTACTTGCATCATATATCTCGTGCATCTGTCCCTAGTGCTTTAATGTCTTTAGGCCTTGTCATATAAATCGTACATCTGCCCCTAGGGCTTTGATGTTACATCTGCCCCTAGGGCTTTGATGTTTGTGATAACACCTATTTTTGTGATGTTTTTTCCCTTTATTTTGTTATCAAAACTGCCCTTTTCTGCTATTTTCCTCTCTTTTATTAGCACTTTCACAATAATTGGCCAAGCAATGCTCTTAATCCAATTTCTCCATCTTTTGCAGAGTTTTTCCTCATTTTAGTGCAATAAGGCCGTCCCGGCCCACAAATAAGTCCAAGTCGGTTTCACCCTTCCTGACGCCTGATACAACCTCTGCCCGACAGGGTGGGGTGACACAATAACGCACAAAAAAGGGCTACCGCGCAAGAAGGAGTTGACGGACGACACACCTTCTACCCGACAGGGAGCCAAGCTCGCCACGAAAACCCAGCTTGCCGGGCGACACAACCACCCACTGGCAGGCGCGTCGCCCATCACGTGACCGATAGCCGACATCCCTGCGCCGAGCGATACCTATATCGGTCATCCAACGACCCGCGCATAAGGAGGACACGTGGTGCTTCGAGCACCATAACTTCTCCCAGCCAGCTGCCTATAAATAGCAGCTATAGGAAGACGAAGAGACAAGTTCGAACAGTTCGGAGCTTGAGCCATCTTCCGAGGAAACTACGAGAGCACAAGTATCGTGCCCCAGTGCTTGTGTCGGGCGACACTAGGTGAGCTTTTCCTCATCCCAAGAGGGAGGGGATAGTTCACTTAGGACCATCCCGGGCGACACTGCGGGCCGATATCGGCCGACGTAGATGAGCGACACAAGCACCCGATAGTAGAATGCGTAGCTCCTAGCCCGACACGATATCGAACCCGATACGCTTCTCCCATCGTGCGTGCCACCCGAGAGGGTGCTCCACCGACATGAGCGTATCGGACAGGGTCCTTGAGCGATACAGTCGACCGTCGGTGCGTGCCACCCGACACCTTTGTATCGGGATAGGCCCCTGACCGATATCGGGCTGGAGAGCCGCAACACCCTGTCGTCCTTCTACATCAAGGAGAGGACATCCATCTTTTAATTCTGTTATTTAATTCTTTATTTACGCAATGTATTAAGACCTTTAATGTTTATGGAAATAGCAAAGTTTAATTACTTGTTGCTCTATGCTTGGTGCAAAATGTTGGATGACTGCTATGTTTGATATCTGAACTCTATCTTGCATGTTTGGATCGCATTTCACTTAGCTACTGAATTGTGTTTTCCCGTCACAACAACTTCGAGAGTTGTGTTGTGGCTCTAGTGTTTGGTTCGATTCTGGAGTACGAGAGTGCCCAAAACGGAGTTGTTTCAGTAATACTCCACTCTAACTTAAGTCCAGCAACCTCGAGAGGGGTGTTGACACTTGGTTAGAGGTACCCGCTCTGAGAGGAGGGGTATAGGATGTTACTGCTGCCGCTTGTTTTACTGTGGTCTTATCTTTCGTACCTTGCTCTAGCTCTAGTCTTTATCTTTCTATTGTGTTGCATGAAAACCCTAAAAACTGCTAAATGGCTAAAACCTTAAATCTCTCTAGTAGCTCCAGTTGGAGATAGTTTTCTTTGTTTTATTTGTGACATCTTGGTGTTTCCCTTTTGGGAATTTATATCTCTTTATACCTGCCAGAGTGTAGCGTGTCGATTCTGGGTTCTCAACACTACCACCCTTGTCCCTATGTTTGACCCCGTATGTCTACTTCGACCCCGTAAACAAAGTTAAAGGGGCCTAGAAGGATTCAGGTTTATAAATGTAAAAGCTCGACTACCTCAAATCCGCCTCCATTTTTGGACGAGCGATTTAGGCCGGTCAACTTTTTGGCACCGTTGCCGGGGACAAGGAAAAAATGGTACTGTAGACGGACCCGAATCCACTAACTACACTCCAGTGCCTCAAGCTTAGAAATGAGCTTGACAACACTCTTTTTCTTTTTCTTTTCTTATAGATATTCTTTGCCTGAAAAGTAATAATTCAATTTTCTAACTTGGTTTTTCGTGCCATTTCAGGTACCTCAGAAAAAAAGGACATTCCATTCGACTGAGCACCTACTCCATCCGTCATGCCTCCTCACGTTGAGCCATTCCATTATGAAGGTGAACGCCTGGGGAGGGCTAGGCATGATTTGCCTCCTCATGAGGGAAACGACCGATACGACGAAAATGATCAACTTGAAGATCCAGAAATGGATCAGTTCGAGGAGGACCATCGTCGTGACAGACGTCACCACTACAGGAACAGGAGAAATAACAACAATCAGGAACGACGCCAGGAAGTGAGTGACAGTGACGACTCGGAAGAAGAGGAGAAAACTCTAAGGGATTTAGCCTCCACAAAGGCTAACAATTCCCGGTGCCTGATCATCATTCCATGTTTCAACGCCACCAACTTTGAGCTCAAGCCATCTGTAATTTCCATGATCCAAAATAAGAGTTTTAGAGGGAGCTCCAAGAATGACAATCCCTGTCATCACCTGGATGCCTTTAAGAATATCTGTGACACAATTAAGATGCAAGGTTTTTCTCAAGAGGTAATTTACTGCAAGGGCTTTATCTTCTCTCTGGAAGATAAGGCTCTATCGTGGTACCTGGGTACCTGGGACTTCCCCACCAATCTCTAAATGGATGAGGAGCACTAGAAGACACTTTCGTAAATAAATTCTATCCGACTGAGAAGACGGTGAGGAACAGACAAAGGATCACCTCCTTTATGCAAGGGCCCAACGAGAACCTCCACGACGTCTGGGAAAGATACCAGGAATATCAGAGGGACTGCCCTCACCATAACTATAAGAAAGGTTTCCTAGTCACTACCTTTTATAATGGTCTGACTCCCGAAGAAAGGGTGTCACTGAATGCTGCAGCAGGAAGTGACTTCCTAGGGAAGAAGTCGAGCAAATCTGAAAGGATCATCAAAAACATGGCCGAGCTGCGAGCCGGGGCTGATTTTGATAGATCCGACAGAGGGTAGGCAAAAAAGGTCAGTGAAGGGTCCTCTCTTGAGTCCAAGGATCTGAAGACCATCACTTCTCAGATTCAGAAAATAGCTACGGATGTAAAGAAGCTGAAGGAATCCAACACAAAGGGGAAGAAGCGGGTGGAAAAAGTAATGAAATGTGTAACATGTGGAGAAGGCGGCCATGGGGTAGATAATTGCATCTACACCAGACTAGAAGCATCAAGCGACATCGAGTCTGAGGTCGAAGAGACCGAAAATGTCTCTTTCGTAAACTTCAAAAGGCTGGACCACCCTGGTTTCAGCTATGGGAACAAGGATGCAACTGAGAATTCTCATCAGTTGCATAACTCCACTAAGCCGCCCCAAGCTTTCGAGAAGAGGGGAGGACCCGGTCAGTACGCTAAAAACACCCCCTTCCAGCAGAACAAAGGAGGTTTCCAAGGTCAAGTCAAGTACCAAGGATCAGCTAAAGAATAGGGACAGAACCATGTTTCGAACCAAGAAGATGTGGTGGGACAATTGTTTGATTTTTTGAAAAAGTAGGACACTATCAATAACTAGTTGGCACAGAGTGCGCTGTCAAATTCAGGTGTTTTGAACTCATTACAGGTTCAAATGGCGGATATGCAGAAGCACCAACGCTAGATTGACCAGCAATTAGCTCAAATGGCCGAAATAATGAAGAATCCCTCAGGCAAGATACCATCCAACACCGAAACTCCAAAGAAGGCGGGGCTGTGATTGAAAGAAGGTGGAGACCGAGTTGAAAGAGATGGATGATGCTAGTGGATGAAGAGTGAAAAAGCTGGAGCCATCAAGCTGGAGACGAAAACTACAGTGCTCCTCGGGAGGCAACCCGAGCTTTATTTTCTTTCCTAGAATAGGACGTAATTTACTTTCCTGCAAAACAAACATTACGAACATTTGGACTGTAATAAGGCCCGAGTCAGTGCATGCATCACATACACTGACTCTTATGTTTTATGGGCTACCGCCTTAGTTTTATTAACTGGGATGGGTAATACCATCTGAGGTCGGGAGCTTAGTCCTAGGCCAATGATGTTTTACTCATCAGCTGTAGTTTAAACTGTTTTGTTTTCACGTTGTCACGGGAGGCAACCCAACTGGCGCTATGTGTGCACCCTTATCGGGTGGTGGGACTTTCTGGAGAGCAACGGTCGTGCCGACGGTTGGACTTGCCGACTTACATGTTGCCCTAATGGTCGACGCGCGTCTCAGTTTTACTGTTGAGTTTGCTATATAAGGAGGCGAGTTTTTACCATGTCGGGCTCCTTGCCTTACTGTTTTCACGCTCCCATATCGTGCTAGAGAACTTGTGCTTCTGCTCCCGTGTCGCGCAAGACTGCAATTCTCTCGTATTGCCCGGTAGTCCAGATCACAGCAAGGTATAGCCCGACAGACCATAGCACCTGGTAGACTGTGTCGACCGACACGTTTCTTTCTTTATGCAAGTAGCTTATCGGTCTCGAGATTTCTTTGTTGAGTAGTTTTGTATCACCCGATATGGATGTCGTGCGGCGTACCTTTGATCTACGTTTTCCCGATACTCCGTGACGGGCGATAGCCGTGTCGCCCAATTTTGCATCTCCTCACCTATTATCGGGTGACACGCTGCTTTACTTTCATGAGGACCGTATCGAGCATTTTATCTTATCGCCCTCGTATCGCCCGACACACCCATTTTGAGCGACAGACCGAACGCGCATTCATCGCCTTACCACCCTGTCTTTATCGCGTGTTTGATCTTTTGACGTCACGGGCGATACCCATCTCTTGTATCGGGCACAAGGCTTCAGTTCTGAAACCAGTGTGTCGCCCGATACGGGGGTTCCATGCAATCTTTGTACAGAAAAAAATCCTAGACACACATTTATTCTTTATTATATATTTCTTTCAAAAGTCAACATATTTAATCAAGGTATTTCTTTTGTTGTCTTACAGAAATGGCCCGCATCAAGACAACCGCTGTCCTAGTTGACGCATAGGGCAGGATTGTCTACCCTGAGACTGCTGCTGAAAGGCAGTCTGCCAGGCCCAAACGACCAAACCCAGGACCAGCTGGGACGTCGACAACAGGGAAGAAGGCTAGCGTTGGAGAGGCGGCGACTTGAATCCCAACACCGGCACCTCTAGCAGCTACGGAACTCCCATAATTCTTGTCAGGGAGTTTCGAACCAAGAAACGATGAGCATGCTCGTCGATATGCTGAGCTGGTGACCAAGGTCTACCGACCAAGCAGGTTTAGCCACAAGGCCTCGTTTGCTGAGCTAGGAATCGTGAAGAGGCTGAAGAGCGTCCTAGCTGCGGTGGGGCTGAAGAAGATCTGCTTCAGCCGATCTTCTTCGTACACTAAGCTGACGGTGGAATTCATGTCTTCTCTCAACCGAGTGAAGAACTCTGTGGTGGAGATGGAAGAATTTGGCGGGCCAGACAGGATCCAGGCCCGGCTTTCTAACTCAGAGTACACCATCTCCGAGAAGCTCTTGAACAAGATCTTCTCTTCCAATGAGGAGGAGAAGAATTTGATGGACAACAGTGAGAGGATCACCGAGGGAGACGGGTTCAACCCCGTGCAGCTTTGGGGAAAGCTAACCGGCGAATCTTCGTTCAAGCCGGGAAAAAAGGTCGTGGCGGTGCACTCCTGCTTCTGGAGGATAGTGCACAAGCTGGTGGCATGCTTGTTGTTCAGCAAGAATGAATCCAGCAGCAACTACACAGAAGAGCTCCACGTCATGTGGCACATAATGGAGGGCCGAGTGATCAACCTCGGTCGGTTCTTGCTGAATAGGTTGTACCCAATGAAGGAAGCCACCAAGGAGTACAACATGAGTGGCATCGTAAATCTCATCACAGTAGGACTCGGGTACCCAAATGAGCCGCACAACCATTCAAGGACACAAGGCGATGAGGTGTTTGACACCAAGTACCTGATGAGGACCGACATCATCAGGAAGGAGGAGAGGGACTTCTTCTACAAGTTTTCAAGGACGGACATTCTCCTCCCCCTCCCTCGCTGCGCCGACTATGACACAGAGAAACTGGTCTTCACCACCACCGAGATTGAAGCTATAGCAAATAACACGGCAGTCACCACCATGACCAGGCCTCCAGTGAGGCCAGCCCCAGAGCTACCAACGACAACTACTGATCGAGTTGTCATCGCTCCTACCATACCATCCGCCGCCACAGCAAGGAGGACGGTTGCTGAGATACAACCAGTGATCGTTGAGGTCAACATGACAGAGACTTCGGGATCTGCCGTGGAAGAGACAACCACAGTTCCCGTCACTGTTTCAAGACCTGCAGAGGCGGAAGAGAAACTTCAGCCGGGCAACAACAATGGGATGTTCGACGAGTTCCTGAGGGAGCTCGAAAGAACACCAACACCGCCGCTGAAGTCCCCGCCTGCTGCAGCCGAGGAGGTCGCCGACAGTGCAGAGGTGGAGCAGAGTCTGCCCGCACCACGGCCATCCCCACCTAGATGAAAAGGCAAGGCGGTGGCAACTAAAGGAGCGTTGTCGCCTCGCCTGGCGGTGTATGGATCGCGAACAATACTGATAGATTCTACTTCGCCTGGTAGACCTTCGCACGATAAAGATGTCCCGAGGACGGAAGGGAGACCCACCAAAGCTCCCCCGTCGCTCGGAAAGATGCTCGAACATGAGCTGGATTATTTGCGGGAGGTAACGGATATAAACTCTGCTGCTTGCATTTCCCTTACCCACAAATTGGCATCTTTCCAAAGCAGGTTGGACGACCAAGAAAGAGAACTGCTGACTCTAGCGAGCCAGCTCGGTGGACTAGAGGCGTTAAATGCAACAATGCAGCAAGTTCTCCAATGACTCAACCGGCTCGAGGAGAGGATGGACAGAAGTGACGACCATCCACGCCAAAGGCAGCCAAGACGGTCGCCGTCACCTCCCAGCCAGGGTTCCCATCCTTCCTCATCAGGTTCCCCCTCGGGAACGACATCCTCCTCCTCCTCCTCCTCCAGCGGACGATCATCGACGCCTGAGGAGGGGACGCAACAAGGTTCAGCCAAAGGCTCTCCCAGCAGATAGGAGAGCTCCTTAGGTTTGGGAGATGCAAACATCTCTGTCCCCCTGGATGAAGTTGAAGATGAAAGTGTAGATATCAGCATCGGGGGAGACTCATATGAAGAGTCCGAGGGAGAAAAGGGGGATGTCTACACAGTCAATAAAAGACATCTACCCTGAGGGACGCACTCGATGGCGGACAGATTTCGTGAGCCATCTGAGATACCCTCCTTCGAGATGGCTGATTTTGACAGACAAGCCATCGGATACCTGACGATCAGAGACCAAAAGCTACTGAATAAGGTCTTACGATCGCAGGCAGATGAAGATGACATAGTCTGGACTGACAGCTACCTTTCGTTGCGGCAGAAGGTTCTTCGCGGCATGTTCCGTACGTCGGCCGTGGTCGGTAAGAGACTATTTAGGGTCCTGGAGAATGTGCTAATAGAGAATATCAGTAGCAGGACAGGTCGGAGAGCAGTATACACAGCCACCCTGACCTTGGCAAGAAGACTGATGAAGGGAGATCCAGACTCCCCTACGGTGGCCGACATGCTGCAACATATTGAAGAGTATAGGCTGAAACTAGTTTTGGCCCCTTACAAGCACCAGAACGTGTGGTTCCTATGCGTGGTAGACCTCGGAAACCGTGACATCCGGCTGCTATGCTGCAGCAATGCCGAAGTGCCACGCTCCGGGGGTGTTTTCTGCCACCTGGAGGACCAGAAGTTGAGACTCCTGCCGCTGCGTATGTTACGAGCTGTAAAGCGAGGAAGCCAATGTCACCAAAGACCTTGGAACTTCTTCACTATCCGAGACCTCCCCGTACATATAGAAGAGGGAAGTGGAAACAGCCCTATTGCCATCCTGGGTGCAATCGAGGTGCTCAACACATTTGGAAACTTAGCTGTCCTCAAAGGCACGCCCTTTTATCAACACAGGGGCATTTACGCCATGTTGCTGATCAAGGACAAGCACTATTTCCAGGACACAGGGGTGCCGGAGCAGCTGCTGGACAGTGATATAGAAGAAGACTTTTCTTGATCCAGCAGCTCCGCAGAAAAAGAAGAAGAGATAGCAACCGAGATTCATGGGGCAGGCAATCAGCTGGCGATACTGAAGAAAGTGCATGGGAGGGAAGACACTGCTTTGCCCGAGGCTTTAGAAGGGCTGATATTGAATTTTGACCACTTTTCGTGTGCAACTCTCACACAAGAGCAGGTCAACATTATCCAGAAGCAGCTAGCTGATTCAACCCCATCGGTTGTTGCCTTTCAGGCAGGCGATGTCATAGTCCCAGTTGAGGATCTAAGGGATATGGTGAAGGAAGGAGGGTTCTTGGCTGTAACAGTTGCAGCCCCTACATCCAGTACATACAGCCAAAGCTAGAACATGCATACATTGCCCATCCTATGCTATTCAACGACATATGCCTCGCCGATGAAACATGAGCGAAGAAAGCATTTCTACAGAAGTTGGCGAGTGGAGTTCCCCGCGAGATCTTCCTCCTAGTTCTACATTACAACCACTGGACGCTCCTAGCAGTGTACACCCAGGAACGAGTAGGAATTTTCTACAACAGCTCGGACGGCAACAAGAACCATCCCGTGCCATGTACTTCTGAACCTCTGTCATCCATCGAGCGCTTAGTCCGAAAATACTATGACGAGGTGGCAAAGATGATCCAACCATTCTTGGATACGCAAGCAAGCAAGTGGAACGAACTCCAGTTCTGCCACCGCAGTCCGCAACAACTTCCTTTATCCAACGACTGTGACATCTACGTCTTGGAATGGATAGCAAGCAAAGAAAAGCCTGACCAGTTCCACCACACCTTCTATCACAGCAAAAGGGGAGAATATGTGTGGGAGCTTCTATCTGACACAGGCGTAACCTCACCGGAATAAACATTACCTCACCTTATCTACTTCACAACTCTGGGACAGAGTGTGGAGTAAGTTTGGGGGGGGGGTACCATGTGCCAGTGAGGGAGGTACACATTTTTAAATTTTTTCTTCTTTTTTCACTCTATTTCTTCATTCTTTTATCCCATATTCGTTATTCTTTTGTGTACATATATATCTTCATACAAAAATTTTGAAAATTCTTTTGTCTATATCTTCCCATGCATATGTACAAAGTTGCTATAATAGTAGAAAAAATCTGTTGCGACTTCTTACAAAGTTAGTTTTCTATGTACTTAACGAGATGCAAGTTCTGTTATATCTTTTTGATAATGCTACTTCAAACAAACAAAAGAGTATGTTTTGCCATGTCAAAAATTTCGAAAAAATATAATAATCTCGCAAACAGCTAAGAAACGAGTATGGAGAAGGAAAAAGCTGCCCAAATAGTAGAAATCTCTTTTGTTTTCCCTCACCTAATGAAAATCCCCAAAAAGAGTGAGAAGCCTTATGAGTGTGAATAAAAGCATGAGAGTTGTGCCCAATAAAAGAAAAGAAAACATATATATACCCACTTGTTTTCCAAAAGTACCCATCTTTAGGCATGGTAGATCTGGGGCAGTGGTACATAGGATGTGAAATCACTGCTCTAAAGCCAACTGGCTTGGACTCCAGGGACCACTTTCCCGCTAACGGTCCCTTACCTGGATGGATGATGGGAAACAAGAAAAACCCTAAAAAGCCTTCGCCTACCAGATACACAACTCTCTGCCCCAAAAATAAAGCAGTTTGGTGTGTAAGCTAACTTCGGAATCATATAACAAAGTCTCACCGAAGCTGTAGAGAAGAATCTTACTTAAACAATAAGGCAGGAAAAACTAAGTCTTTTGTTCATACTGAGGCAACATTATCTTTAAGGCATTACGATTCTTGTTTCACCTTTTGAACAAGAAGCTTTTCCAAGCAGAAGAAGCATCACTAAATATAGTTTAAATATTGATTGAGGACAATCAAAACGCTAAGTTTGGGGGAGTTGATAACACCTATTTGTGTGATGTTTTTGTCCTTTATTTTGTTATCAAAACTGCCCTTTTCTGCTATTTTCCTCACTTTTATTAGCACTTTCGCAATAATTGGCCAAGCAATGCTCTTAATCCAATTTCTCCATCTTTTGTAGAGTTTTTCCTCATTTTGGTGCAACAAGGCCATCTCGGCCCACAAATAAGTCCAAGTCTGTTTCAGCCTTCCTGACGCCCGATACAACCTCTGCCCGACAGGGTGGGGTGACACAATGACGCACGACAAAGGGATACTACGCAAGGAGCTGACGGACGACACGCCTTCTACCCGATAGGGAGCCAAGCTCGCCATGACAACCCAGCTTGTCGGGTGACACAACCACCCACCGGCAGGCACACCGCCCGTCACGTGACCGATAGCCGACATCCCTACGCCAAGTGATACCTATATCAGCCGTCCAACGACCCGCGCATAAGGAGGACACGTGGTGCTTCGAGCACCATAACTTCTCCCAACCAGCTGCCTATAAATAGCAGCTACAGGAAGACGAAGAGACAGGTTCAGACAGTTGGGATCTTGAGCCATATTCCGAGGAATCTGCGAGAGCACAAGTATCGTGCCCCAGTGCTTGTGCCGGGCGACACTAGGTGAGCTTTTCCTCGTCCTGAGAGGGAGGGGATAGTTCACTTAGGACCGTCCTGGGCGACACTGCGGGCCGATATCGTCCAGCGTAGATGAGTGACACAAGTGCCCGACAGTAGAACACGTAGTTCCTAGCCCGACACGATATCGAACTCGATACGCTTCGCCCGTCATGAGTGCCGCCCGAGAGGGTGCACCGCCGACATGAGTGTAACGACCAGGGTCCTTGAGCGATACAGTCGACCATCAGTGCGTGCCGCCAGAGAGGGTGTGCCGCCCGACACCTCTGTATCGGGATAGGCCCCTGACCGATATCGGGCTGGAGAGCCGCAACACCCTGTCATCCTTCTACATCAAGGAGGTGACATCCATCTTTTAATTATGTTATTTAATTCTTTATTTATGCAATGTATTAAGACCTTTAATGTTTATGGAAATAGCAAAGTTTAATTACTTGTTGCTCTATGCTAGGTGCAAACTGTTGGATGACTGCTACGTTTGAAATCTAAACTCTAGCTTGAATGTTTGGATCGCGTTTTGCTTAGCTACCGAATCGTGTTTTCCCATCGCAACAACTTCGAGAGTGCCTGGAACGGAGTTGTTTTAGTAATACTCCACTCTAACTTAACTCCAGCAACCTCGAGAGGGGTGTTGACACTTGGTTAGAGGTACCCACTCTGAGAGGAGGGGTACATGATGTTACTGCTGCCACTTGTTTACTGTGGTCTTATCTTTTGTACCTTTCTCTAGCTCTAGTCTTTATCTTTCTGTTTCTGTTGCATGAAAACCCTGAAAACTGCTAAATGGCTAAAACCTTAAATCTCTCTAGTAGCTCTAGTTGGAGATAGTTTTCTTTGTTTTATTTGTGACACCTTGTTGTTTCCCTTTTGGGAATTTATATCTCTTTATACATGCCGGAGTGCAGTGTGTCGATTCTGGGTTCTCAACACTACCACCCTTGTCCCTCTGTTCGACCCTGTATGTCTACTTCGACCCCGTAAACAAAGTTGCGGGGGCCTAGAAGGATTCAGGTTTATAAATGTAAAGGCTCGACTACCTCAAATCTGCCTCCATTTTTGGACGCGCGATTTAGGCCGGTCAGTTTGTCAATGCACTGTACTATAAAAGAGTTTAGTGCTATCATATGATGGATCGGATATTTTATGTTTCATGTATTCATAGACATAGGTACGGAAAATCAAGCAACATATCATGCAAGAACAATCATATCATCCAATATCATATGCCAAGTATTTTACTACAGATATAACACAAGCATATTGTATAATAAGCCAAGTAAGAGGTAATGGCGTACCTTGATCAAGAACAAACGTAATCATCATATTCCTCATGTCAACAACATCTTGGTCATACCTGATTAAGACAAGATCATGTACTATCATCATATTCCCATCATCATACATCTCATCTTAACCCTAATCATGTTCATATTAGGGTTTGCTTATCTCATTATGATATCCTCATGATTACTTGTATTATTAACTTAGGGTTATCTTACTACTGTCATATTTCAGATTATAATTCATCAACTGAATATACCCATGTGTCACATTATTATGTGAACATATTTAACATTATGTCACTTCCTTAACCATATCAGGGTGACATCACATGTATTAAGGGTGCTCTTCATATAACATGAATTATGTTCATCATTATGATCTCATAATTAAAACAAAGGTTTCATATACTGATATGAGCTTACTCTGTGAATTTCATCATTTATTGAGCATGTGTGCATTTATTGCATTTAACTTAGGGTTATTAGCCCTAATTAACCATATGGAGTAAATTACATGATTTCGTGCATCATCATCATAATCACTGACATACACTGAATTATAAGCATGAATATTGATTTACCGACATATTCTCATAATTTTAGGCCAATGTTTGATATTTATTATTAATCAATTAAGAATTTTAAAACTAACAAGATATCACTGATATTCATGCATCAAGAGCCTGATATTTTGCTTTAATTGTGTTCTACTCATTTTTCTGAACATTTTGGTATATTGTTTGTAATTTTTTGATCAACATGCTATTTTCTACGAATTATATAAATCTAGACTAAATCTGGGGGTTTACCTTTTTCGGCCAATGGCACTCCGCCACGTATCCACCAAGGAGCATGGGTTCTTTGCCTGAGTCGGCTGGTTTGTGTTCCTGGACCCGGTCCATCTGATTGAGTGGGAGTCCAAACCAGTCTACTCCCTTTCTCTTTCTCGCCCTCACACGACGCAGACTCCACGTCATCTTCTGTTTCTCTGCAACCTAGCTTCCGCCGCTTGAGCACAGCCATGCTTGGTCTGGAGTTGGGTTTGGTTCTGGACCGCCCATGCTGAACTCACCCCAGTAGGTGTCTCTACACGAGTCCTCCTCACGAGTCTGCGGGAGTGCCGCCAAAGTCCCGAGCGGGACCCTAGTCTTCTGCCTTTCTTAGAAATGCCATTGTTGCCTCGTGCCCATTTTCGTCGCGTCGTGAAGCAAGTCAGCGTGAGGGAGGATCGATCTGCTGCTTCTCCTTCTCCAGATCATACAACCGTCTCTATTTCTCATAAGTATGGAGGCCCCTTCACAATAGCACCATAAATGCTCTTCCTATGTCTACCATTGTTTCCGACCTCTGAACTCCTGTTGACAGCTGCATCTCCTCTTCGAAGCCCACCCACATGTGCCTTCTATTGGGAAAATGATCACCATCGCCGCACTGGTCTCCTCCAGTAAAAGTAGGCTCCTTTACTCTCCTCATCTTGGCCAGTACCATCCAAAACAAGTCGGACTCGTCTTTTCTCTGCACTAGCATTGGATGGTTGTCGGTGGGAGATTAGCCATGATACCCTCCGAAAAGCAGAAGGATTTGCTCTGCTCCGGGTGTGGGAATCGTGCACTGCTTGTTTAGATGCCATCGTTGGATGGATCTCTGGAGAGAGGCGGCCTTAAATGTTTCCTATCCTTCCCTCTCATCTCACCTGTAAACTAGGTGGAGAAATAACCCAACAAAGGAAGTGGGACTCCCCCCGCTCTGGTTTTCCCCCGAATGAGGGGTCATCGCAGATCTCTCTACACATCAGATTTGTTTGGCTATTAGAAACTTCTCCTCAGCCCACTATGGGCGTGCTTGGTATCGTGGGAGCACATTACTCTGAGATTGTCCATAACTACCACAAAGAGGATGACTTCTTCAACCATTCTATTTCATCCAAGACTGCGTCAGGGTACTACTCACTAGGCTAAATCGTGGCTACATCACCCACAACCCTCCTGGTCCAAACATGACGTGAAGGATTTGTGAGGGGAGGTTTGCTTGACACAAGGTGTAATACAAACTTAGATTTTATAACTATCTACCTTGGTACACAAGTAATACCTCAATTACGCATGAACTTAGAAAAACCTTGATCAAGTTGTCAATATCAATTGACATTCAACCATACCAAAGAACATAGAACTCCCCAAAACAACTCATCATGCATGACTTTGATTATGTCATTGGACATTAAAGGATTCCAAAAGTCCACTCCATCACATCCTACAAACCTTAAAAGATATTCCATCCTCGGAATTAAAGCAAAAACCACTTTGTCACACATGTACCTGTTAATTCTTTGTAAAATTTATGTAAATCCTTGGAGGAGCTTTTTATGCAAACATGTAAGTATTTGTTCATTAATGGAAATTGTTTACTATTCTGTATTATTTCTTGAATCTTATCATGGAATTTATGAGTAATAAGGTCTTTTAGACACTCAAAAGTGTGGGTCGTTACAAGAGGGGTTGTTACAATATATGTTAGAGATCAATGTACTGGAAAAACCCACCTTGAGAGTGATACAGGGAAACTATGAAATGATAGTCAAAATCAACTCTCAAAGTTATAGTGGTGATTGTCGTTATTAGACCTGAAGTCACTATACTCATCACATGTCATTCGATGATCTTTGACACCATCTAACATGATCATGAATAAGGGTTGCCACAAATGTGGTGATTGGGTACATTGCAACACATGAGGATTGACTATGAGTGATGTAGACAATATTGTCCCTCCTATTGAGAGTTTGATATCCTGGGCCCTTGATAAGTGAGATTGAAAAATGCATGGCCATGCTCGTGTAAGTCAAGATATTATATGTGAACTCTGTATATCTCAACATTCTGATCTAGTTCAAGAAACATATATTTTGTATTAAGAGGATGAAGAATCCATGCCTAGTATCAAATCTAGAAATTGAAGACAAAGGAACTATACAACCATGTTAACATTGACCCACATATCATAGGTTGAAGTTGTCCTCAAACTTTCTAATTACTTGGGTAGAAATGATGTGTTGCTAGATACTGCTCATTGCTTTTGATGTCATAAGCTACTTCTGGACATTCACTACCAATGTAATATGGGACCTATAGGGTCACACACATAGTATGCATCTGGAATAGGAGTTTACTCATGGACAATATTGTTAAGTAATCAAACTAAACAACACCGGTTGTGCCAGTCGACCAATTGGTGTGCTAGTTGATCGATTGGAATGCCCAATTGACTGATTGGACTGTACTGACCCTGGCCAATGGTACTAGATGATTGATTGGTTGGAGTGTCTAATGAACTGAATGAACCATGTTTCCAACATATGGTTAAAATACTGAGTCGACTGATTGGAATGTCCAGTCGATTGACTGGTTGCAAATTTATCAATTTGATTGGGTCAAACAATTAATGGTATGGGTAATGATGTGCACCAATCATCACTTATTGTACAACTAACCATAAGACAATCAACATAATGGAAAGTCCAGTCGACCGAATGGTGTGCAAATTGACTAACTAGATTGTCTAGTTCACTGACTGGCAGTATGCATCACCCATCAAACCATGAGCTTTGGCCTTTCATATCCCCCATGTTTTGGAAACCCTAGCCCATCCAACACTAAAAAGAGGGAGTTGGGCAAGGATCTCAAGATAAGACAGTTTTCTCACAGTTGTGGTAATATGTAAGAGAGCCAAGCAGTCTTCCTATGAATGGGAGAGATGCCAACGGGAAAGAAAGACGACACTAGCATGTTGACGAACAAAAAGACAACTCATCCTTGTCAGCTCCAGAAGTGCGATGTGTAGCTCCGAGTGGTCTGAGTGGACTACGTAGTGGCATGGAAGATTTTGTTGCCACACATGGAAGATGCCACCAAGTGCCATACATGTGCTATACTAGAAGGAGGCCAACAATTTACATCTATGTGCTACTTGCAAAGGGAGCACATCTCTGTGCAAGATTAATGTTACTGGACTACTCTAGGGTCAGGTACATCTTGTACCTCTTTCCTAGATACTTTGTTATTGATGTGATATGTTGGTTAAGTATACTAAATTTTTATTTTTGTTTCCTACTCTGCCCGCATATTTTCTCACAGTGGTGTGAGAGTAACATCAACTTGCGGTGTATCTTGATTAAAATCAATATTATTGGATTTAGTTTTATCATTAATTTTGTTACATACCATCTTAACATCTAAATCTTTAATATGCATATCTGATAAAATACCATATACACTAGGGAATGTCCTATGTATGTATATACAATCCATGCACATCTCCCAAAAAAAGGATGGTGGATGTATGTGTGGTTATATCCAATACCCCTTAGATTCTTGTGGGATTGGATGGTTTATTTCCTATCTTATAAATCAATTTTCATATCCAGCCTTCATCTTTCTTCCCCAAATGTAATCAACGGTCAAATCCCTATGCTCCCGTTGAATGTAACTTGAGGTATTCTACTTACATAATATATATACATACATACACACACATATATATATCTATATATATATAAGATTAGCACTAGTTTCATTTTGGCAAGAACAAGGTGTTCTAACCAGGCAATTTGACAAATTGGAAGTCAAATGGATCGAGTAGAGGCCCAACCAATCAACTAGAGGAATCCAATCAACCACTTGAGATAGGATCTAGTCAACCAACTGACGGAAATCAGCCAACTGATAAGAGGATGAACCAATCAATTGTATGACCCAATTAATCGACTAACCTGTTCCCACCACAAGAAGTCCCAATACAGGTGGATACATATGATGTGTGGACTTAGGTGGATAGCAATAATTTGTGGCATTAGAAGAATTATATTAGTGTGGCCGTAATCACCGCTCCTATATTTGTTATTGCATGTTTAGTATAGTATGTATATGACGCATATTATAAGTATGTGGTTATTAGATATTTATATGTATTTATAAATCAAATCCCTAAATCAATATTAAGTCTTAGATGCTTTCCATAAGCAACACACATAAAATTCTTGATCAACCAAGTGTGGGCATGCTAAGAGTAGTGCACAATCTATCTTGTGGAAGTGTGATGGTAGCTATGTGGTCCTGCTAAGCAGGGTGCATTTCTTTTGTGTTGAATTTTGCGTCAGGCTTAACTAGGTGACCTTAATGATATTAAGTGCCTAGAAACATACAAATGGACAAAAATAGGAATTTGGGCATACCATCTATCCAAGAATTGCATCGGATGCAATTGAAAAATGTTGGCTATTATATTAATTGGTATGTACACCGACGTTGGTTGGGTAATAATTCAATTATTTTGGATCTAGGTCACTAGAGAATTTTACACTCCAATCTTCAAAATTGATAGTGAGGTTATCAATTTGAATAAAATAGTGGTAATGACAATTTATTAAAGACTTAATATCATCAATATATTCAAATTAAATCAAAAGTATTTTGACAATGTAAATATAAACAAATGGAAAACACCAACACCTTTTCATTGAGATCGCTCCTTGAGAAGAACAAACTAAATTGGAACAACTTAAATGATTGGTTCAAGACTTTGGGAATAATTAGCACTTAGGATGGTAAGCTCTATGCCCCGGAGACAGCAAAGCCATATGAACCCCCTCCTACCGAGCTCAAGGCTGAAAGGGATGCTTACAAGAAGCATTGTGAGGATGTTGTAGATGTCAAATTCCTGATGCTATACTTAAGGAACTATAAGTTGTGGAAGACCATGACAACATGGAAGTCATTTAGATGGTGACACATCCCAAGAACATGTTTCAGGATCAGGAAAAACAAGAGAGATATGATATCTCAAAGGCATTATTCAAGCGCAACATGGCAGAGGGAGATTCAATAGGGCCCCAAGTTCTCAAATTGATTGGGTATATGGAAAAAATAGAGAGACTGGACTTCCTTTAGGCTAAGAGTGGGCCAGGGACCTGATTATACAATTGTTTCCTGAATCATATAGTCAATTTTTCATGAACTACAACATGAGCATTTTTGCTAAACCAATATCTAAATTGCTTGGCTTGTTGAGGACTGCCAAGACACAAATGGAGAAGGAAAATCCTAGATTTATTATGATGATCATTTGAGGAAAGCGTAAGTCCAGGGGTGAGTCATTACCAAGAAGAGTTCTAAGGCAAGACAAAAGAAGGTAATTTACACCACTGTCACCAAGCTAGACACTAGAAAAGGATTTGCCTTCTTTACATAGAGGAACTCAGGCTGAAGAAGAAGGGGATATATACCTCTATTTTAGGTATATATGCTAATGAGATTAATATTACTACTTCATCATCTTAAGTATTTGATACTAGATGAGGATCTCAATTTTTTTTATGTGTAGGATCTAAGAAGAAGTAAACCTTTAAAGAAAGGAGGAGGTTAACAGATGGAGCAAAGTTGTTGCCACTATAGTTACAATATGTCATGTATCTCAACGCAATGAGCTTGTAATAGAATTAGAGAAATGCTATTACATATGTTCCATTATATATAAACATTATCTATGTATATTTTTGGACAAAAGTGGATTCAATTTTCATATAATGAATGTTGAACGTTTTCTTTTATGGCAGTGCCCGAATGACTCATGATTTATATTAAGTAGTTCTACAGACAAGTGTATATGACCAAAAGGCTAAATTTGGATAAATCAAACAAAACATACCTTTCGCATTGTCATCTAGAGCACATAAATGTGAATCACATTTCTAAATTCCACAAACATCGTTATCTAGACTCGTATAATGGTGAATGAATAGAGGCATGCAAAGCTTGCTCATTGGGAAAGATTACAAAAGATGCTTTCACTGGAAATAGTGAGAGACCAGGTGACTATTTATTCTTGTAAATAATGATATATGTATAACATTAGAACAAATGTTATATGTAGTTACAACAATCAAATCACTTTGATATGATTGATGTGGAGAATACTTGAACTAAAAGGTCTGAGGACCTTCTGCATGACCATGGTAGTGCACCACAATGGACTCTAGGAAATGGTATAGTACCTCATTGAATATGATGTGATTAATAATGAGTCTAGATGATCTTTCAACTTCCTTATAGGGAATATTCTTTAGAAACCACAACATTTAAACTAAACAATGTATCTTTTTATCAGTTCAAATGACACCATATGGGATATGGCATGGGAAACGTCTCTATATGTCTTTTGTGAAGATTTTGGGATGTGAAGCTAATGAGAGAAAATAGTTTCTTGAAAAGCTTGATTCTAAATTAAATAAATTATATTTTATTTGACACTACACTCTATTTGACAATGAAGTATTTGTTTCCAGGATTGTTGCATTCCTTAAAAGGAATTTGATTCCAAAGGAAATAATGGGAAGAGAAGTAGAACTCAAAGAAGTTCAAGACCGACAAGTAAACATTGAACCTGTAGAGGTACAATAGGAACAAGGAGAATCACAAACTATTATAGAATATCAAATTCCTTATGTAACACATGAGACTCAAAGATCTATTATGACAAGCTTTGAGCCTAAAAAGATTTGGATATCTTATAACTCGAGATTTGGTCATTGATGATGAGCCAACAACCTACTTATAAGGTATAGAAGAACCAGAGTATAAATATTACTTGAAGACATGAGGTCTAACATGAAATCCATGTAACCAAAAAGGTATGACCTTGGTGGATCCACCTGAAGGGGTAAAACCCATACAGTGCAAGTAGGTCTTTAGGAAGAAGACCAACATGGATTATAATGTACAAACCTATTAAGCCATATTGGTTACAAAGGGTTTCAAAAAAGTTCAAGGTGTTGAACATGATGAAGCTTTTCACTAGTTGTCATGGTTAAATCCATCTGGATCATGTTTACCATTGTAGTTTGACTACAAAGGTCAATATATGGATTGAAGAAAGCATCAACAAGCAAGAATCTTTGATTTGACAAGACAACCAAAGAGTTTAGCTTTAGTCATAATGAACATGAATCTTGTGTTTACAAGAAGGTTAGTGGGAGCATAATTGCATTTCACATATTTATGGGGAATGAAATCCCTGGCCCAGAAATGGCAATGAGTTGGATAGGAAGTACCTTATATATGAAGGATTTAGGCAAAGAATCCTATGGAATACATATAAAGATTTATAGATATATGTCATGAAGGCTTCTTGCCCTAAGTAAGAGTATGTACATTGACAAAATGTTGAAGGGGTTTAGAAGGAAGGACTCAAAAGTAGGAAATTCGCCCATGTTCCAAGATATTAGTCTCTATATAACCCATTATGCTAGTTTTTGTGAAGAAAGGGGACTCATGAGTGAGATGTAATGTGTGTCCATAATTGGATTGATCATGTGTGTAATGTAATGCACTCATATGCTTGTACATGATGAGCGGATGTCAGTCAGACCCCAGTCAAGATCATTGAATTGCCACAAAGAACATCCTTAAATTTCCAAAAAGAATTTCCATATCATACAAAAGATCATACATTGAGGAGTTGTGAAGATTTGCACCAACTAGAAGAAAATGTTGATGACTCACTAAACATGGTGTGCCTGTGATAGAACACACTGTTTGTTAATTAACACAAGTCCTGCTTCTGTCAAAATCATCAAGATGAATTCTGTCAAGAATGCAAACTCTTGGGGACTCCTACTTGAGTTTGGGTTGGATTAACCCCATTTATTCATCATTATTGTGTATATGTGATCATGATCATGAAACAAGTAAAACAACTAAAAGGGTGGCAAATCAAGTATGATTAGAGGAGAAAGGAGTGCAAAATGGATTGGAAGTGTGTGCAAAATTAGTGAAAGTCTATATAAAATGTGCACATCACTCTCTTGCAAAAGCAATTACACAACAAAATCATGATGATCATGACAACTCACTTGTAATTGGATTTGTGGGTGATTGGATCTAAGTACAAGTATGATCATGTGGGTATCTATTCCCATAAATAAAATCATTTGATGATTATATGGGGCATCATGTAAAGTTTAATATTATTAATAAAGGTAATTACATATGATATGCTTGTGTTAGTTATGAGATAGTGACACAAGTGGTATAGATGTATAAAGAATGATGTTACTCATGAATATGTATTCAAGTTAAGGATCTGAATAAAGAGATGATTCATATGATAAGAATATACACATTCATGTTATGTCCCTAGTCAAATATTATTATGGAAGAAAAATAGACAACAATAATACACAAGACTAGAATATGTGTTGATTGATGACAAAGTATAATGAGTCATCATATTGGATATCATGTCAAACACATAGGTAGATGTTAGACAACAATGTACTAGACAGACTCACCTTGAGGTGATACATGAAAACCATGAAATGGTAGTCACAATTAGATCTCAAAGTGATAGTGGTGATTGTCATTCTTAGACTCTAAGTCACCACACTCATCACATGTTGTTAAATGAACTTTGGCACCATCCAATGAGATCCTGAATAAGGGTTGTCATAAAGGCGGCGATTTGGTACATTGTGACACATGGGGATTGACTGTGAGTGATGTATATGTGACTTTTCCCACCTATTGAGAGTTTGATATCTTGAGCCCTTGATAAGTGAGATTGATAAATGCATGGCCATGCTCATGTGAGTCAATATATGATAAGTGAACTCAGTGTATCTCAACAGTCTGCTCTAGTTCAAGTAACATGGATTAAGTATTAAAGGGATGATGATTCCATGCATTGTATTCAATATGGATATCAGAGACAAAGGAACTATACAATCATGTAAACTTGTCACAAATTATAAGTTGAATTTGTTATCTAGCTTTCCAATTACTTGGGTAGCAATGATGTGTTTCTAGATACCCATCCTTGATTGTGATGTCATAAGCTAGTTATGGACATTCATCATCAATGTAATATGTGATCTATAGGGTCACACACATAGGAGTCACATGGAATCGGGATTTACTCGTGGACAAGATTTATCTTGGTTACTAAAGGCATTTAGGTAATCAAATTATACAACATTGGCTATGCTAGTTGGATGAATGGAGTGTCCAACAGACCGAATGGACTATACTGACCTTAGCCAATGGAACTAGCCAGTCGACCAATTGGAGTGTCCAATTGACCAACTGAACTAGGTTCCCAACAGATGATTAGAATACCGAGTCGAGTGTTTGGAATATCCAATCAATTTATATTATTTTCCAAATGACCAGTTTGACTATGATACAAGATCAACTTGATTGGGTCAAACTATTAATGATATGTGTAGCAACATGCTTTAATCATCACATTAAAAGATAGTGCTATTGTGTCTCTAGACATAAGCCAATCACCTGATTGAAGAGTCTAGTAGAATGACTGGTGTGTCATTCGGTCGACTGGATTGTCCAATCGGTCGACTAGAAATGTGAATTAGCTGGCATACCATGAGATTTGGCCTTTCACATCTACTAGGTTTTAGAAACCCCAATGCATACAATCCTATATGAGGAGGGGATTTGGCAAGGTTCTAAACAAAAGACTTCTCTTCTCATAATTGTGATAATGTGTGAGAGAGCCCAAATAGTCTTCCCAAGAGAGGGAGAGACAATAAGGTGAAAGGAAGTCGATGCTTGCATGTTGATGAATAAAGGACAACTTCTTCCCATCATCTCTGCAAGTGTGACCTAGAGTTCCTAGTGGTTCACATGGACTACTTAGTGGTTGAAGCTTTTGTTGCCATTCTAGGAGGATGTCATCAACCACTATCCGTGTGCTACACTACAAGGACACCAACGATTGTGTGCTACATGTAAAGGGAGCACATATGTGTGCAAGATTGTCACTAGACTTACTCCAGGACTAGGTACATCTTGCACCCTCTTTCCTAAATACACTACTATTGGAGAGATCTACTAGTGAATAAAAATGTGGGAAGATAATCTTTCATTTCTATTGCCTGCTCTATCCCCATATATCCCCACAGTAGCATGGTTAAAGACAATGAACTACAACTAGAGAACCCATTGTTGTTTTTATATCCTATGGTCTTCAACCATGACCTACAACTAGACAAAACACTCAATTGATAGGAAAAAGCACTAGTACCGAAATGACGTCTAATGTCACATTTTATGTCATCGGTTATCGAGAAAAACCGACGACCATAGCCTACGATGTCGACGTTTAAACTCAACTAACACCTTATGTGAACACCGACTAATTAAAAAAAAGGGTATCTCTTTTCTTTAACATCCGTTGTTAATAAACCAAACTGACATCCAAAATCACCCGTGAAATACAGTTTTTTAAT